>OY998246.1:11391742-11594363 GCA_963922005.1 Cornus suecica | reverse complement strand
AATTCAGGCCCAGTGGGCCATGACCCCACTGAATTTATTTTTTTATATAGTTTTTACTCTAAAATTTTAAATATCTAGTTTTTAGTTCTTATTGGATTTTTTTTTACCTTACGTACTACATAATTTAGATTTCTTTACAAATAAACCTCACTGAAAATTTGTTTTAAACTCCACTGAAATAAATATATATCATTTATACCTCAAAAATCCCAAAAAAAATAAAATTAGCCCACTGATACGGATTCCTAAATCCGTCACTGACCGGAGGAGACAGTGAAAACCAGTAGCCGGTGCTGGTGGTGGTTTCGTAGACGAAGTGGTCTGAGAAGAAAAGACAGAGAGAGACTGAAGAGTAAAGTTGTGATTGGAGGCCCAGGCCCAATCCTGATTGATACCAATTCCTGTGCACAAACAAGGCTATAATTTCAGGCCCAATCGATAATATTTTGTGTTTCGGTATATTTTTAAAATAAAAAAATAGCTTTACTTTCTTTATGTAAAAAATAAATTATATTAATTAATTGTTATTGAATTTACAATTGTGAAAGTAGAAAAACATATAAAAATGTTTAAATAAAATTTGTTTCACGATTTTTGGGTAACAAAATTTTGATACTAGTCAACTTGACAATTAAGGAAAGAAAAAAAAACAAAAACAAAATATCACCTCACACAAAATTACAATTAATTGCGTATGTAATAGTGATTTTCTCACAAATATTGGAAAACAAGATAAATTAGTAGTGTGTATGATTTTGAGATATATAATTCAATAGAATTATAAAATATATTTATTTAAATGTCTTCAAATTTTAAATAGATTTGAGGAAGAAACATGATTGAGGTGTTTTTAAAGTTTATCAAAAAAACAAAGGCATTAATATAAATAGAAAAATTCCAGTGGACTCCACCGCAGCTTCATAAATTCATTCATCAACCAAACTACACAAACAAATAATACACAAACAAATTATTCAAATCTTAAGATGTGAATTAATCGGAAAAAACTCCAGACACCGAAATGTAAAATAATAGTAACATTAACAATAATTTTACCATTACAACAGAATCGTTCAAACGGGCTTGTAGGAAATATAAAAAATAAATAAAAGATTGGACATCTATGTAAATACACCCAATTACAAGGGCAGATAAGTCATTTCATATGAAAACGGATAGGATTAAATCCAGAGAGTAAGAAGTTGGAGGACAGAGCTCTCTCTCAACCATGGCGTCCATGAGCCTCTCCTTCTGTTCTTCTCTCTCGACAATACCTTCCCACAAACACATCACCACACTACTTTCTCTCTCTAAAACCCACCTCACCTTTTTCTCTCCTACTCCTTCTCTCTCTTCCCTCAGACTCAACCCCTCCTTCCCCAAAAAACCCACATTGTCCATTGTTCCCAAATTCTCAGAAACCGAAACGGCCGTCGTCGAATCCGAATCCGAACCCGAACCCGCCATTTCCGAGGCTTCGGAAGTTGTGGAAACCGAAGTTGAAGTTCCGAAACGCGAAGAGGTGTTCGCAGTAGTTATGGTGAGTGATATATATATCTTTACATTTCTCAGTTCTATGCCATTCTATAGTATTTTTGGTTTACCCAAATGGTAAATTTGGTGTCTGACAGTAATTTTGTTGTTCTACATGTTTCTGGTGTGATTTTGTGGACACCCAGATGATTATTCTTCCTTGGTTTTTACTTTTGTTACTCGTTTTTTTTTTTTTTTTTCTATATGTGCATTTTGGGGAATTTCTTCATACCGAGATACAAAGTTTTATAATTTTTGAGCTTTTTGAACAATTGTGCAATTTTACATGTATAGTACTTTTCTCGTGTATAAGTATTGTCTAGAGTGATTTTGTGGTCACCTTATGACACTGTCTTTTGTTATTTAGGCTGCTACTATAATTTATTGGTTGCCCATTTATATATGTGCATTTTAGGGAATTTTGCTGTATACTCAGATGCTATTTTTTTTTTTTTGCTATTATTCATGTTTCTAGGGTAATTTTGTGGCTAATCCATCTGATATTCATCATTTTCTTTAATATTATTTAGACTCTTAAGGCTAGTTAGGTTTTAGTGTTGATGACTTTTTTATTAAGAGTTATTTTGTGGAAACTCACATTGGGAGTAAGTGTATAGTATTTAGAGTAAATTTGTGGTTGTCAAAGGGACTGATTTAGGATATAATTTTGTGTGTTTCTGCTTTGTTCAGATAGGGTCCCGTCAATATATTGTATTTCCCGGACGCTTCATCTACACTCAGAGACTAAAAGGTGCAAATGTCAATGATAAGGTACATATTTGACACGTTGTTCGTTCTCTTTTAGTTCATATTTTGTCTAGCATTAATTTGAGAGTCATTTTCTTATTAGAACCAGTGTTGTTAAAGGTGCGCCTAGGTGTGAGCCTAGGCTCCAGGCTCCTTAAGGCGCAAGACTTGTGCCTCTAGTTTGCGCAGGTGCGCCTTTGACAACATTTGCACATTTATTATTGAATATGAATGTTTTAGTAATAATTTTATTTTTTCATTGCATTTTCCATTGTGCGCCTCACTTCACTCAGGCACGCACCTAGCTTTGCGCCTCGCGCCTGGGCTCTAGAGGACCTCTAGCGCCTTAGTGCGCCTTGAGCCTTTAATAACACTGATTAGAACAAGAAATGTGCTCAACTCCTAGTATCCTATCTGGCATTCTATTTCACCATTTAAATCGGATTTCCATGTTGTTGATTCAAGTAAGCTTTTGTTATACTCTGTTCAAAGTGTGTGACATATATAGGGTCTTAATTGTTTGATTTTCTATTTTTATTCTCAATTTTTTGGGGAATTTAATCAAACTTAAGGAAGTAAAACTAAATTACCAAGATATTTGGAAAAAAATAGTTTGCAATGATTCGGTTTTTGTTTCAGTCTTTTAGACAACTTTGTGGGTTCATAATTCTTCTGGAAATTTAAGGTGGTCTTAGTTCTGGTGAGTTGATCTTGGAGTGATATTTCTGAGACTCTAGTAGGCCTTAACTCTGATGATGTGATTTGGTGGACTCTTTTTAACTGCATCTTTGTCATGTGAAACACCGATGAGAATTTTTAGGCTCTCTTTAAAGTTTGGGTTTGTATTTATCAAATTGTTGTCGGGTCTATTTTTTTTCTAGGCAGTATACCCAGAGTCACTCCCTAGGAAGTCACCCCTTTGATTCAGAAGGGATCCTTTAAATGGGACATCCTTCTGCACTTTAATAAGGAACTTGATTTCTCACCCAGTTTATGTAAAGAAATTCACCATATCGCCAATGTTGGCATGTTTACTAGTCTTAGATATAAGTCATTATGAACAATAAAAGCTTCGTAATTTCAGATTTCACTAATTTTATGGCCACACACTCAAAATAAAATAAATGAAAGTTGTCAAATATATCAGTTAAACAACATTCTGCTGAATCAGTTTACTACAAATAATCAGCGGAAGGTCTGGTTTCAAGGTATTTGCAAGTAGGTTTTAGTAAAAGAGTTAAGGAAGGTGCTGACTGTGTTGGGAAGAAGTGCTGAGAGTCGGCAACAAAATGGACAGGAAAGACAACGCTGTGTGTGAGAATACATTCCTGAATCTCAAGCAACTGCAAGTAGCAAGAGGTTGTGGGGTACTGCAACATCTTGGCAAAGTCAGTCTAGACTAACCTGTTAAGTTAAGTTGATGACAACTCATGTCCGCCTGCTTAGATTCGTTCTCGGTCTTGGAGGCTGCTAAGACCAATCCGACTCGGCCAAGTCTCTGAATTGTCTTTTGGATTTTATGGTATGATTGAGATAGTGATTATAGAACATGACATCGTGCAACCACCAAGTCAGTAGTTATCAGCAGCTCCCTTATACATGGGAATCAGGAAGATGCCCCGCAGGGCAGTGTAGGGGCCAAGTTCTGTTGTTCATTTCAATCTAATGATAAATTTTGGTTTTTTCATTCATTTTCCTTAACTTATTTGATTTCTCTTTATCAGTGTTCTGGAATTGTGTTGTTTGGTTCCCTGAAGCTACCCTGTTACCTTCCTCAAAAATAAAAAGTATTTTATTTTAAGTGATCTTGGCTTTGCTTGGCCTTCTCATCATGTTATTGGTCTAAATCTTGTAATTTGATATTTAGTGATTTTTCTGCAGATTATTCTGAACAAGGTTTTACTGGTTGGAACGAAAACGAGCACCTACATTGGAAAGCCAGTGGTGCCTAATGCAGCTGTACATGCTGTAGTTGAAGAGCAGGTAGTTACACTGCTTCCTTGAGTATTTTCTTGATTCACTGTGTATAATTTTATTAATGGCTAACTCATCATCTGTACTCTGTCTTGCAGGGATTGGATGACAAAGTAATCGTCTTTAAGTACAAAAGGAAGAAGAAGTACCGAAGAAATATTGGTCACCGACAGGTAGGACTAAGTTGTTCAAGTGTCATTGATTTTAGCCAGCCATTACAGAAGGTTTAAATGCATGAATTTGAAATCTCTTGAGTTCATTAGACACTATGTTTGCACGTATGAGCAATATGTGCGACTAATTTATCTAGCTCTCGTATAATTTCTGTGAAGGAAACACTTCTTTAGCTAAATCTATTCTTAGTAGTTGTTCAAGTCTTCTTTTTCTTTTTTAAAATTCACGATTTTTTTTCCTCCCAGTTACATCAATTTTAAGTGTGTGATATTATGATAATGGGGCTTGGATCTTCTGTCTATGTCGTACGTTGATTTGTTAATGTTTATGGTTCGATGTTAAAAGGACCCTCTTTAGCTGCACTATCTTCTCTTTCTCGGTTTCTCTAACCCTCATGCACCTCTCCCTTCTCTTCGTTCTCGCTATTACATACCTTATTCTGATTCCCTTCTTCTACCACACCTTGCTCAGCAAATAGCCGTTGGGGAATCTGGACTCTGCCTTTGCACTGTGTTGTGTATTCGTGGCCACACAGACATGCATGGTGACCGCTGTCTGACTGATTTTCCATTCAATGTTCCCTAGGCCTGAGAGCGTCTATCTTCTAATCATGCCCTAATACACTTTCATCCCTAGCCCTTGGCTTTTGTCAGGCTTTGGGTGCTCATATAATTTCCAAACTTATTTCACATGGAATAGGTTATCTGGTAATTAGATATTATTAAATTTACCTGAAGAAAAAGGTATTATTAGAATTTTGCCTCTCATAATAAATTAATCAAATTTGAAATTTCTCTCTGTTTTTCTAGATGACATGTTCATTTAACCATTATTAGTTGAGTTTGTATGCCAACTACGTTATATATAAAAGTTAATAATGCTGTTCTCTATTAAATACATAGACAGGGATCTGTTTTTCCATTCTTATTTATAATGACAATATGATTTGAACTCTACAGCCAAATACGCGAATAAGGATAATGGGCATCACGGGTTATCAAGACTCGCCAGCAGCCACACTTCCATAGGAATCGGTTTGAGTGCATGCTGGAGAGTGGCACCGGAGTTATCTGGTTTCTTTCTTTTTGTATGTTGTTTCTTCACATGATGTTTAATTTTGCATATACTCTGACTGCCTTCTCTTTTGGCATGACTGTTTTGAGGCTAAATTGAAGTTCCTACATTTAGGTTGAAATTTGTGTTTTTGTCTCAAATTCTTCAAAATTTTCAAATTTAATGGTTCATAATCTTTGATGGTTCGGTGAATATGCTAATCTTATGTTACGGGCCTGAATGGTAGTCAGTTGAGTTCTGCTGTGAATCTTCTTCATACTGCAATGACATTTGAAGACCCCAACAGTGTGTGTGTGTGTGTGTGTGTGAAAATGGTGCAACTTCGCCAGAGGTTTGATAATGCATCTCATGGTTGGGTAACAGAAGTAAAAAGACTGAATTATCACTGAGAAATCAATGTAGCCAAAGTCATATAATATTGAAGCGTACATGGCACCAAATGTAACCAAATATAAAAGTTTACACCATAAAAATAGTTTACAACATGTCATTTTCTCCATGAGTGGATGAAAATTAAATCAGATATAATTTTCTATATCGCCGCTACAATCAACATTCATGTACCCGTACAATCCAGATTTCTGTTTCCCAGTTGTAAATATAATCTCTATGGAGAATATTTCGTTGACATACAGAAAACAACCAATGAAAGGAATATTTTTGCCTTTTGTGCCTCTATAGGGTGATTAATCCACCAGTGTATGGCAAACCAAGATTAAATACCTTCTTGTTTCCTGGTGAGTTTAGTAAACAATGGCCTCGCACATAATTTCATCTTATAGGTCTCGCCAACAGCTTTTACTCGTATATACGCTTCCTCTTCAGTAAGGTAGGAAGTATGGAGATGGAGCCAATGAGGAATAGCACAGATAAAGTCTTGAAATCATACAGGTCTCTGACTGACTTCAGATCCCCGAGAGCAAGGCCAGCCTGATGATAAGAGAAGCAACAGCAATGGTCATGTGAGATTACTGCAGGAGCACATAATAATTAGCTACTTCAGCATTATTTATTACTATTTCAGCATCCCCAAAACTATGACTTTGACGCCCTTGTTGGCGGATGTCATGTGGACAGGCGAGACACTGGCGAGCTACCACACTAGTCGGCTACAGGTTGTGGAATATCACATCGCCAGGGTTAGGCTTAGGTGAAGAACTTATATGTTAAGTGTTGTCTTCAAATAATATGAAGCCTTTTGGGATAAAATCCAAGAGCAAAACTATACGGGCTCGGGCCCAAAGCGGACAGAGAATACAATACCATTTGGTGGAGTGGGCTGTTACAATGACTGCTTCTTTATGAAATTATTGTACTATATAATGCTAGTACTTTCAGCAAGCTTATGCCGATGTCTAGTCCCCTGTTTTTTTACCTCCTCATGGTAGACATTTTTAGTACTTTATACGTACTTGTGACAGGATAGATATCAATGCCTAGTAAATATATATGGGTCATAGTTCGCCGAACCGGTCCAATACGGCCCGTATCGGCCGGTTCGTAACGGGTTTCCAAGTGGCAGATACCGAGTTGGCCCGATATATCGAGGAGACCTGGTTCTCACACAAGAACTGGCCGATATTGTTCCCGTAACGGCCGTTACACCACCGAACCGGACCGATACTATGCCCGTAACGGCCGTTAGATTTTGGATAAGATGTGCAAGATTTTAAAAAATTCACGATTGCGATATATGAGTCTCATTACGTAATCCCGATACTGACTCGAGTCCGTTACACCGATACCGTTACAGTTACAACGACCAATTCCGTTACGGCGAACCTTGATATGGGCAACATAGATCAAAATATGAGTTTTAGCTAAATTCATTTAACATTTCACATTTGAGTGTTGATTGAACTGGGCATCAGATTTACTAGAAATTAATCCTTTCATTAGAAATTCATCCCACTTCCTCCCGTAGAGTAGAAGCACTCACAACAAGGCATTGAGAGATCCAAAACACGGAACAACAACAATTCTACAAACACAATAATTAACGTAATCCAGCCCCAACTTAGCCTACGTCTATGAAGAAAAGAGATTCCGCTATCATTATACAAAGAAGAGATATCACAAATAGCAAAGAATGCACTCAGACCTCCTTCACACTGACTTTTTATTAAGCTCAGAGCAAATCCTGTGAGAGCTACTCCCCTCTTTGCGCCCACGCTCACCTTTTTTTCTTTTTCACTCACGCTTTCATTTTTCCTCTCAGTTCTTCTCCTCTACTTTCATCTGCATACCACCCCATATATTTATAGCCTCTTTCCCGCCTCTAATAACAACTTAGTTGCCGACCTTGTATTGCTGGAGCGAGCTGTCTTAGCCGATTCTCAACTCCTAAGATGAGTCGCAATATGAGATATTCAAAAATCCCATTCAATGCGCTAATCTACACATCATTTCACATATGCCAGCAAATAGCCAAACATCCTATTCCCTCATTGTTAAGTTTGCTTAGTTATTTCTTCTCACAGTTTGACCACTGACCTCATATATCTACCGTACAATTATTTTGCCAAATTCCAACAAGCTTAAAAAACAAAAATGAATTGGTGATTGCAAGGGGTGATACACCTGCTATGCTGGGGAGATGCACCTGCTAGGCCGGGAGCTATACCAAATCAAAAAATCACTACCCATAAATCAAGAATATACACAATATGAAGAATCAGTAATGTGAACTTATCTAATGACACTGTAATCTTGTCTAGTTGATCAGAAAAATCTAGTTACATTGTAATTTCAGCATTTTGAAAAGCCAACTTATTTGGTGTCTCCAATGTTTTTAATTTTTTTCATGATCGCTGATATATGTGAAAGTTATTTATTTTGTGGTAACGAAGAACCAACCCAATCGCTAGCCACTGGATTTCGAAAATTTTGTAATTTCGGATCCACGCGATCACCAGCAAACCACGTGCATCATCCAGCCCTCACTTTCGGTGAGACCCAAACCAAAGACCTAAAGGGAGTAACCTAAAGGCCTTTTTAGGCAAGATGCCTGTACAAGCTCATACAGCAGTTATTGTTACTTTTGACATAAATGGCAGTGTTGCTAAATTGCCCATGCTAGAATGCATAATGTGAAGAAACAAAATAATAATAAAAAAAATAAAAATAAAAAACTAGGGGGGACTTTGAACTTACTCTGACAGTAATATAAGAAGCTGGAATAAGACCAATCACTGTTGCTAGGAAAAAGATGTGAAAAGGTATATCCACGATTGGAGATGCCAAATTGATGAAAAGATTGGGCAAGGTTGGAGTTATCCTCAAGAAGAGCATGTAATTCAGCAACTTCTCTCTCCGCTTGCCTATCTGAGTCCATAACATTGACAGTTAGGAATATACCACTAATGAAAGGTATCGTTATAGAATATAGTTAATTAAAAAAAATGAATATATAATTAAAAATACCTCTGCTTGAAAAAACTTCATTTTCTCAGGCCACAACCAGCTAACAATAGGCCTGCCAATCAACTTGGAGAGAAAATAGCATGAAGATGCTCCCGCTGTGGCATTAAAGACAACCATGAAAAGGCCTTTGATAACACCAAAAAGAGCTCCAGCTAGCAATGACATAAAAATTGTGCCAGGGATCATAAATGTCTGCATGAATATGTAAGTTGAGCAGTAACCCAGAATGAATTGCGCTGGGTAAGCTTGGGCATATGTTGCGAGATGCTCTCTGAGACAAAATGTTGAACATTATATTCAGGGAAAGCGTGATGCAGCTCAACAGAAATGCAAAAACCAAGAGAAGAACTAAACAATTCTAAACAGATAAGTACCAATAAAAGGGGATTCCATCTACCCTTCCAAGTGAATACAAACTCTTATTTTAAATCCAGTACACAAGGCTCCCACCACTATGGAGTTTGGAAAGGGTTAGATGAAAGCAGCCTTACCTCCGCATGCATAGAGTCTGCTTCATTGTTTTGAAACTGTGACCCCCAGGTCACAATGGAACAACATTACCATTACTCTCTATCTTATATCAAAATTTACACTTTTCTTCCTCTTCCATCCTTACATCTAGAGAATTATCCTGTTCAATGTGTACTCATGTGTTGGACAAATCTCTAGTATTCAATCCAAGGCTTCCCGTTGTATTGCTATCTTGGGGAACAAAAGAGTCCATGTAACATGAAATCCATGACTTCATACTAAAAAAAATACCGGTAAGTTAAAACCTGATCCCACATGCTTAACTACCAGTTAAACAAATAGTGATTCAGGCATCACTGCATTAGGTTTCCTTCCATAAATTTATACTGGTCAAATTACAATTTGATATACACAGGCAATGGCATAACAGGTAATGTTGTTTTATAGGATAATCCAATTGTAACATTGTTTGATGCATGTTGAATCCCCTTCAAGATTTAAAACAGCTAATTTCTTCCCAAGTGTTTTATACTGCACAGGAAGTACCATATGATTGGGTCCCTCAAGGAATTCTTGTCATCAAAACATTTTCTTCACCGACTACGGGTTTCTAACTTATTTAACAAAAGATCTCTGTTATTTTTTAAAGCACACAACCGCACAAGAACCTGGCAATCTGCTAAAGCTTCTTTAAATTTATTCAAATCACACTGTCATTATGGTCACATCATTTTCCTTGACTCCTTGCCTTTATCCAATAGAAAGGGCTTGGCTACGTGAATTCTAATTGTGTATTAGAAGATATGCCCCTTATCACATTTAATTTCTTAAACTCTTTCCTTACTACTACATTGGTTTTGATATGCATTTTTTTATTACCTTCAATTTGAATTGCCCCCTTTTTCTTATTAGTGCATCTAATTATGTCGACGTTACCGGTAGCATAATAGAGTTAGCAGGAAGGATATTATAGCATGTGAATTGACTCAAGCAATGGCCTTAAAAAAGTAGAATAGAAACATGAGATTCATATGACCAAACCCAAGTAACCGAGTAGAAGGCTTAGTGGTGGTGGTTGTTGTTTTACTACCAATAATTATTTCATGACTTCTAAGCAGATATCCTAATTTCTCCCCAACATGTTGATTATTAATCCTCACTTTTACTTGTATCATTCATCTCACCATTCACAAATCAGCAACGTGAATGTATTCGCATTTCTTTTTTCAATTTCAAGCATCCTGATGAGCATTAGATTGTTTTAAAACCCATCCGGACTATTAACCTATTTGAGATTCCCTCCTCACACAAAATTAGAATCCTAACAGCAATTGGTATGGGAGGTCATTTGGCCAGCTGGGAGGTAATTTGGCCAGCTGGGAAGGGATGGTGTAGGACTGGTTAGAAGTGGGTCTCACACCATGGTCGGCTACAAGGCTGGCCATTTGGCCAGTAGTTTGGCTAGCCATCTTGGACATAGGAGAGAGACACAATCTGATAAGAAAAGAGGCTGAAAAATAGAGGAGAAAGAAACCCTATTGAGATGAGGAAATGCGTGTTCTCTTTCTCTCAATGAAGAAATGGCTGGTGGAGACCATTGGAGGTGGCGTCGTTGTCTTGTGTGTGTCTCAAATGGCCTTTTCTCCTCTTTCTCTCTCTATATATGTGAGTTGTATAATTTAAGGATGAACAAAAATAGGAAACTTGTCCAGCCGAGCAACACTGTACCGTGCGGCTAGGCTGGCTACAAAATGGATGGCCATTGGTGCTGAAGTGGCTGGCCAATTTTTGAAATATAGCCAGCCGAGATCACATACCCAATCCGATTGGAACTACCAGCGGGTCGTATATAGCATGCCCCTCACTTCGCTAGCTTCTTCTTATGGTTGACTCCTGCTTCACCCTTGATTTACCTTCCCCTATTCCTAAATGGGTAGTCTAGGAGTTTCTAGTCCTGACCCATGGTGATCGTGCTTTCCAACTAAACTCCCTAGGAATCTGTCCCGTAGCATACTGGCTTACCTAAATTGGCCAGCCACATCAACAACTTTGGCAATCCATTTTGTAGTCAACCTAACCGCACGGTATAGTGCTGACTTGGTTAGCCAAGCTTTCATTTTTTATCCTTACACTATTCAACTCACATAGATATATATACATATAAATGCATATGCATATATAAATGGATATATATATATATATAAAGAGAGAGAAAGAGAGAGGAGAAGTGGCCATTTGAGACACGCAAAGGATAACAACACCACCTCCACCATCCATTTCCTCATCGATCTCTCTCGATTTTTCAGATTGGGCTTCTCTCTCCTCTAGCCAAGATGGCTAGCCAAACCACCGGCCAAATGTGTCCAGTCTTGTAGCCAGCTATGGTGTGGACCCAATTCTAGTATGCCCTAGACCATCCCTTCTCGCTAGCCAAATGACCTCCCATACCGGTTGCTCTAAGAAGCATGTGCTTATTCTGGTCTTGAAGTGTAAGGCTAAATCTCAACTTAAACAATTTCAAACAAGAGTTGTATTATAAAAAAACCTATGTAGCACGGATACTTCTTTGGAGGCGCCATGGAGGTATTGGACACGTGTCCAGTACCGATATGCCCAGAATACACCGGAACACGTTTTCGGTACTCCAGAGAAGTATCCGATTTTTTAATCAATCTTTTAATATTCAGATACGACTGGAATACCACGAGGATACGTGGGGGATACGCAAGGATACCTCGGGGATACTTTGTGGTTGCGCGGATACTTTTTTTTGACATTTTCTTGCAAGTCTAATGATTTTTTTTTCTTCAAGTTTTATGATTGTTTTAGCCTTTTTGATAATGGGCCTTACTGAAAATATTGCTTACTAATCTAAGTTGATGAATTGAATGGTCTAAACTTCTACATTTATGTGCTTTGTTTTAGTTATGAACATTTTAATTATTAGATTTAAGTTCACAATATTACAGAAAATTGCTAAAAATGAAAAAAATTATTTTACTTTTGCGGTATCCCGCCATACCCATATCCTATTTTTCTAAGATTTGCCGTATTTAAGTGTCTGTATCGTATCGTACCTGCATCAGTGATACATAGAACAAAACATAATTGTTTTAACAGAGAATGCCTGACACAGACACATCAACTAAACAACAAGATGAACCATAGTAAAAACTAAAAGTATGAGCTTGAGATACAAAAATGGAGCTGAGAAAACCTACTTGAGCATTCGAAGATCCGAAATTGTGCGTGGCAGCTTGATTTTGCTATACTCTGCAGCTGGCATGGTCATGTATATGCAAAACAGACCTGTGGAGAACACTAAAAACACACCTAGAGCAGCTACAACTTCCCATCGCGTCAACGGAAACCTCCCCTCCATTTTGGCGCCGATCGGCTTCTTCGGCGAATCCTCCGCATTCTCTTCGTCCCTCAACCGAACACTCTCCAACACCAAATTCCTCTGCGCCGCCATTAACAATGCGTTTTCGTACGAATGTCACCACCGAAACCCTAATCTTCATTATTCGCAGTCACTGCCATTGATGGTAGAGGTACCTCTACATTGATCCAAAAAAACCCTAGTTTCGATGTAGATTGGAGCTTCAATGAAGCTCATTCGCAAAAATTAAAACCATTAATCTTCTGAGAATGTGAAATCGAAGATGCGAAGGGAAAAAGAAGAAGTGATTTGAGAAAGAGAGAGAGGATTGGAGTTGAAATGAAACCCTAGATGAAATAGAGTGTGGTAGAGATTTGGGGATTTTGGTTTGTTGGGGGTTTCAATTTCAACGGAACGGTAAATGAAATTCACATAAGGTTGCGAGTATGTGTATATATATACAACCTCTTGTCCAAGTCTTACTTTTCAATTTTTTTTTTTTTTTTTTTTTTTTGTTTATTTTGAATTTTCTATTTTACCCTTTCATAATATAATATATGTAAAATAATATAAAACCCCCTATACTTTTTAAGGATTGTAAAATACCTCATGACATGTTTGGTAATAGTGTTTTTGTGTATGTTTATGTGTTTTGTTTTTATAAACTTGTTTGGTTAGTGTTTTTAGGATATGTGTGTTAAAAAATACTTTTTCACTTATGCATATTCCA
The DNA here is from genome assembly GCA_963922005.1 of Cornus suecica. Lineage (NCBI taxonomy): Eukaryota > Viridiplantae > Streptophyta > Magnoliopsida > Cornales > Cornaceae > Cornus > Cornus suecica. Next base: position 11,580,855 of record OY998246.1, on the reverse strand, counting down.
ATAAACATGAATTTGGTATTTTTTGGAGTGTTTCTCACTTACACTTTCTTCACTTTATAATATATTTTATTATTTTATTATTTATATTATTAAATTATTATTTATTAATTTATATATTAATTTATAAATATATTCTATTTATTTATTTATAAATTATTTATTCATTTTTAATTATTTAAAAATATATTTTATTAATTTATTATTATTATACTCATTTTTTATTATTATTATGAAGTATTTATTTATTATTATATTTACTTATTATTTATTATTATATTTATTTATTATTTTTTATTATATTTATTTTTTATTATTATTTAATTTATTTTGTTTATTATTTATTATTTTTATTATATGTTTAAATATGTTTTATGTAATTTACTATTTATTTTATTAATTTAGTATTATTGTATTCATTTATTCTTATTATTATATTATATTTTATTTATTATTTATATTATTAATTTATACATTAATTTATAAATAAATTATATTTATTTATTTATTATTATTTCATTATTTAATTCATTTTATTTATAAATTATTTATTCATTTTTAATTATTTAAGAATATATTTTATTAATTTATTATTATTATACTCATTTTTTATTATTATTATGAAGTATTTATTTGTTATTATATTTACTTATTATTTATTTATTATTATTTATTTCATTTTGTTTATTATTTATTATTTTTATTATATTTTTAAATATGTTTTATGTAATTTATTATTTATTTATTATTATTATTTATTATTTAGTCCATTTTTTATTATTATATTTATTTATATTGTATTCATTTTTTTTTTATTATATTTTATTTTATTTTATTTATTATTTATATTATTATTTTTTAATTATTGATTTTTAATTTTTTCAATTTCAACCCAAAAAACATCCCTACCAAACATACTCATGTTTTTGGATGAATAAACAAAAAAACAAAAAACATGTTTTTTGTTTATTTCAACACAAACACAGCTCTACCAAACAGGCCCTCAATATTTTTTTTTGTCTCATTTCACTACTTTCATCTTTCTAAAACAAACAAACTACCCCATTTATACCACTATATACCCAAATTACCCCCAAAATTTTATTTTATCATTATCATTTGTATTAAAATTTAAACAAAATATATAAAATTAAAATATATATATTAAATTTTATTTTATTTTTATAAAATTCGAAACAAATATATAAAATTCGCAAAATATATATATTAAAATTTAGGATAAATTACAGTTTCACTGCTCTTGTTTGGACATATTACACTTTTCCCCCTTTTATTTGAATAATTACAGTTTTACCCTTCTAGTTTGATTATTAGTTACACTTTCCCCATCTATCAAACTTTCGACACAGTCAACATTGGTCAAAGACATTTTTAGAGGAAAAATTACTATATTACCCCTCAGTTAATGAAAATCCCATTTTGCCCTCACTTTTAAGTTTTTAAATGGACAAAAATACCCTCTAAAAATGTAGTTAGAGAAGGTCATAATCAAAAAATCATTTAAATATTTCTAATTTACCATAATCCAATTTATCAAAAAAAAACATATTTATATGGATCAACTCTAGAATCAAGGAATTGAAAATTAGTATTATCATTTTTTTAAAAATTCAAAAAATAAAAAAAATTGACCCACCATACTACAAGAATTCCAAGTTGAGAATTTTTTTTCCTAATTTGTATTCAAAACCACAAATTGGAAACCCTAAATCTATATTTCCCAATTTGAAACCCTATTGTCGTAGTTGCAATTCTTAATTTGTATTCAAAAATGGCAAATTGGAAACCCTAAATCTTTAATTCCCAATTTGAAACCCGATTGCAGAGATTGGGGTTGAGGTTGAGTTTCTTTATTTCCCTAAATCTCTATTTCCCAAGATGGGTTCACAGTTGTTTGTCACGATGGCGGCTCGGTGGTGAAGACCATGGTTGGGTGGAGATCGCCAGAGGAGAGAAGATAGGGTAGGTTGCAACCGCTGTGGTGGTGTGTTGGTTTTAATCTACACAGACAAAGAAGGGGAGGACGACGACGGCGGCGGCGAGTAGGAAGAGGAGGTTGGCGGTGACGAGGAGCAGCAGGACGGAGGTGGTTATGAGTTTTGTAAATCTCATTCTTTTTGTCGATCTATATATATATATATATACATATACATATATGTATATATGTATTTGAAAAACAACCAACAACTTAATAAACTAAGATGGGCTGGAAAATATTTCTTGTATTTAGCATTGAAAACAAAAAAAAATTCCTTATAGACTGAAAAAATTGCAATATGAGGGGAATTGGAGGATGAGGAAAAATTGCACAGGGTTTGTTTAAGGCTTAGATCTGAAAAGTTTAACTTTTTTCATATAGGTTTGTTAAAATGCTCATGTTCTTGTTCTTGGGTTGAAGTTAAACAACATTCTTAGGTTTTATCAATTCAATTCTTCTAATTTTTTGCTTTAATTATGATTCATAAGAATTAACGTTCAATTTAATGTTAGGGACCCTTTAATTGGGTTTAAACTAAAGCGCAAATATGGTAAAATTATTTTAAAGATATTTTTGAATAAATTATAACATAATATAATGGGCATTTTAGTAATTTTCAATTACCGGTCACCTGAAATGACTTAGAGGGAGGAAAGTATAACAAATAATCAAATTAGAAGGGTCAAACTGTAATTATCCAAACAAGAGGGAAAAAGTGTAATATGTCCAAACAAGAGGGGATGAAATTGTAATTTAACCTAAAAATTTTAAAAAAATATTTTTTGAATTATATATATATATTTTTACTAATTTTACATTTTTTTTTCGAATTTTATATTTATTTTCAAAATTTAATATATATTTTTTTCAAATTTTATATATTTTTAGAATTTTATATATTTTTTACGAATATTATATATTTGTTTCAAATTTTATATGTTTTTTCAAATTTTATATATTATTTTTGAATTTTATAAAAAAATTGAAATTTAATATATATATTTTTTAATTTTATATAATTTCTTTAAATTTTAATACAAATGATAATGATAAAATGAAATATTGGCGGTAATTTGGGTATATAGTGGTGTAAAGGGAGTAGTTTGCTTGTTTTAGAAAGGTGAAGGTAATGAAATGAGGAAAAAAAACAACATAGGGGAGTATTTTGCAACCCTTAGAAAGTATAGGGGGGTTTATGTTGTTTTGCCTATAATATAATTATAATTTTTAGCGAGGCTCATTATTTTTTAAAGTTAATAAAAAGAATAATTTGAAAAAGTAAAAGGTTATAATATATTGAAATTCATAACTGGACAATTATTTTAAAACAAACAAAATTGAGAAAGTGAACAACTAATATGAGACGGAGGGAGTATATATTACCAACACCTTTTTCACGAGTCAGATGTGAAAGTTATAAGGAGATAAAACTTATGAGTAAATGGCGGAAAACCTCTCCTAATATTATAAAAATATACACTTTGACCCCGTCAATTAAGATTTCGTTCATTTTTTTGGTGTGATTTTAAACACGTGACTTTCACATGCAAAACTTTATCCTCAAATGCCGAAAATACCATTAGTCACTTACCAAAATGCCATCATTTGTGATTAAACACCAACCTGAAAATTGACACTGCCGGAAAAAAAACCCTAGATCGTCATTTTATATTTAAGCTTTTTTGTAAAATAAACAAATAAAAAAGGGTAAGATAGTAATTCAATATCTCATACACCGAAAAATAGAATGGAGAGACTTATTTATATCAAATATATATAATAAAAGCGTTTAAAAACCATAAAGAGGTTATATGCACTATATTCAAACTGTGTCATTCACCCTAAAAACCTATATTAAATTGATGTAGTCCTAATATTAATGGATGTACAAGGGGAGGATAGTGTATTAGTATTAATTTGCAACTTATGGTTGGACTGTAACGAAATGCCAAGGGGAATTGCATGCACAAAGTTTGTTGTTTTTGTGATGTCACACATCACTCGGGTATAAAAATGGTGATGTGTTTATAGGGATGGCAACGGGTCGGGTTTGGGACGGGTTTGGCTAATATCATTACCACCCCATTTAAAAATTACTAATACCAAATCCGTCTCAAACCCGCGACGGGTTGTAATCGGTAATACCATTACCACCACATCGATATAAACGGGTTTCATCGGGTTACCATCGGTTGTACTAAATTATTTCTAATAAATTAGAAGTACAGTTGATTTACTAAATTATTTGATGACAAATTAAGTTATAAACCAAGTATTTCTCTCTTATTCTAGGCATATATTTTGCTTTACTTTATAAACAAAATATCTCACATATTTAGACAAACAAATGTATATATACGCATATTGACTAAAATTCTTCCAAAAAACATATATATATAGATGTCAGCACCAAGAATCAAATTAATAAGTTATATATAGACAAAGACGCACATATATATATATAAAAAATTAAAATTAAAATCGTAAACGGGTCGGGGTCGGGTTACCAACGGGTTTTTCAGAAAACCCGAACCCGCTTCGAGTTTTAATTTTGGATACCAAACCCATTTATAAGTTTACCAAACCCGCCCCAATCGGGTTGGGCCGGGTTGGACCATTTTGCCATCCCTATGTGTTTATATGTGCATGTGTGTTTTTTTATTGGTATAAAGTCTTTTGGAGGAAACTCAAGAACAAAACTATACGAGTTGGTCCTATAATGGGCAATTTCATATAAATGTTGAAGCAGACTGTTACAAATGGTATCAGAGTCAAAACCCGACCGAAAGTGTGGGAGTATGCACAAGCCTATGCGGATCACGTCAGCAAGGATGTTAGGTCTTAGGAGGGGGTGATTATAACGTCCCACATCGCCCGGGTATAAAGATAGTGGTGTACTGTGCATGTGTGTCTCCACTTTATATGAGGTCTTTTGGGGAAAGTCTAAGAAAAAAATCGTGCGGTATAGGCTCATTTTTACATCAGGCCCATCATACAAAGATTCACATTAGATCAGCATACTTGATTTAAAGCCCTAATAGAAAACTAAGCCCAAACATAAAATATAAGCCCATTTCAGGTTGAAGCTATTAAGGAAATGACCGTTTCAAATATATAAAATCAAAACTGACATAAGGTTTTATTATAGCAGTTTCTAATAAACATTAAAACTCAAATTAATGTAGATATTGTCTTTAATATGTATTAAAACCCATTCATGTGGGTAAGACCAGATTTCATGTATAAAAGAAAGAAAAAAGAAAGGGAAAAGGGACCCCGAAATTACTCCAATATTTGTTGATTCTTGAATTTTTCTATTTTCTTCTTGTCATTTATTCTTTTCGTAGCTTCTGTTTAAATTACAAAGGTAAAGATTCGTTCGGCCTCTCCGAACGGGTTTACACTTTTTGGCGCCATCTGTGGGAATTCAATTTCTAAAACAGAAGCTATTCCAAATGGCGGGAGAAACCACTACACAGCTAGGAGATACAGCCGCTATCCTTTAGCATCTGGAGGCTCTTGAGAAAGAAAATCAAGAATTAAGGCAAAGGTTAGATCAATCCGAACACCCAGAATTGCCTGTATCAGGACGACGTAATGTCCCCGATGTTGAAGAGGAAGACAATCAACATGAAGCAAGTGCAGCGAATCGAACAACAGATCATACTCGTACCCAGCCAATCGCAAATGAAACAAATGTCAATAATCGTACAGTACCGCTCGACATGGTGACTCGGCTTCAAAAGATCGTGAACGAACAAGTAAAAGATCTCAGAACACAATCACCAGCCGATATGGCCATCGAAATGACAGCCAAAATGATTAAATCACCGTTCAGCCCCGAAATACAACAGGCGAGAAGACCAGATAAATTCTGAATGCCAAAATTCATTATGTTCGATGGGACGCAGGACCCAATTGAACACCTCTTTCATGTGGAGCAAATGATGACTCTCGATATGGCTGATGATGCACTAATGTGCAAGTCTTTTTTTACAAGCCTGACAGGCCCAACTCTGTTATGGTTTAGGCAACTGCCCGGCAGTTCGATCGATTCTTTCCAAACACTGATAGAAAAATTCCTGGCCCAGTATTTCGGAAACAGAAAACAGAAGAGGACCATTTCTAACCTGTTCTGTTTTCCTTTCCAGATTCAATTTGATGAGACAAGCGAAAGGCGAAAAGTTGAAGAATTTCCTTTCCAGATTCAATTTGGAAATGGGAATGATACCCAGTTGTGACCAACCAGCGGCAGTGGAAGCTTTCAAGGTGGCTATCGAACAAGGGACTAGCTTCTATAGATCCTTGGTGAAGTCAACGCCCCTCAACACGGGTTAGTTGAATTCACGGGCACAGGGATATCTGAGATTGGAAGAAGACGAACAAGAAAGAGGTCACCGCTCGGCATTGGTCAGTGTGGAAACCAAGTCAAATGAGAGGATAATCAAGAAGGCAGATAATACGAGCAACCAACGATCGGCTCCGTACAGGCAGCAGCAGAGGAGGCCAAGGTATGACATACCTGAAACTCCACTCCGAACAACTTTGGCAAAGTTGTACAACGAGAATAAGGCGAAGGGTATTTTTCGCCCACCATTTCCACTGAAAACGCCTCCTGAGCTGCAGGACCGTTCGAGGCACTGTGTTTTCCACAATGATTTCGGCCATTTAACCAATGAATGCAGACAATTGAGGAGGCAGGTGGAGACCTTGATAGCCAAAGGAGATTTGAAGGAGTACGTGGACAATGGACTCAAAAATTTTGATCGGCCGAAACCCAATAAAATTGTGGGTGGACAGCCGATAAAAATTATTGACACAATCCATGGGAAGCCAGAAGACGATGAAGAGAGCCGTTCGGTTCAACGTTCGCGAATGCGCAATGCCAATAAGATCCGAAGGATTGGGGAGGTGAATGTAATTAGGAATTACCCAATTCCAACAATATCATTCACTCAGGAGGACTTAAGACGCATGCAGCTACCACATGAAGATCCACTGGTAATTTCGATCATAGTTTCAAATTGTTTAATTAAAAGGGTGTTAGTTGATCCAGGTAGCAGCACGAACATCCTGACCAAATCAGCTTTCGAAAAGATCGGCATCAGCACGGAGTTAATCAAACCAACAGCCAATCCGCTGGCAAGCTTTGATGGAAAGAGGATTTGCCCGATCGGGATCCTGAATTTGCCTGTGACAGCCGCAAAGCGAACGTTGACGGAAAATTTCATGTTGGTGGATATACAACCCTCCTATAATCTGATCATGGGTAGAGGTTGGATTCATCGGATGCAAGGAGTTCCTTCTACTCTACATCAGGTGATGCGGTGTGTTGACCCTTCGGGAAAAGGGTTTGTCGATATTCAAGGTGAACAAGTGGTGGCGAAGGAATGCTATGCCATCATATCCAGAGGTTTGAAGGGCGAAGGCTCTGAACAAAGCTTGTAGCAATTACCGAGCCTCCCTGATCAGACTGACAAAGATGTAAAGGCCTAAGAAGATACCATCACAGTGGATCTGATCGTGGGGAGCAAAGGTAGGTTCACCCGAATTGGAAGAGGGCTGAATTCTGAGGAAAGGAACGAAATGATTTTTGTGTTAAGATCAAATATTGATGTTTTCGCCTGGGAACACAGCGACATGCCTGGGGTTGACCCAGGAACCATGATGCACACATTAAATGTTCGTTCCGACGTTCAACCCGTACGACAACGACCCAGAAGGATCGGAACCGAACGAGGAAAGTTTGTAGCTGAAGAGGTCAGCCGATTGCTAGATGTTGGTTTTATCAGAGAAGTTCATTATCCGGTGTGGCTGTCCAACGTTGGCGTGGTACAAAATAAGAATGGGAAATTCCGCATGTGTGTAGACTTCACCAACTTAAATAAAGCTTGTCCGAAAGACAGTTTTCCCTTACCCAAGATTGATCGCATGATCGACGCAACCACAGGATTCGAACGTCTGACCTTCCTGGATGCCTATTCGGGATACAATCAAATCCCAATGAACCCGAAAGATGAAGACAAAACAGCGTTCATCACCGAACGGGGAACCTATTGTTACAAGGTCATGCCGTTCGGTCTCAAAAATGCAGGTGCGACTTATCAGCGGCTGATTGAGAAGATTTTCAAGACCCAGATTGGAGAAATGGTAGAGGCATACATTGACGACTTGGTTGTTAAAAGCCAGCACGGGAATGATCATTTGAAGCACTTGGAGGATGTGTTCGCATCCCTGCGATCGCACAAAATGAAGCTAAACCCGGAAAAATGCACTTTTGGCGTATCCTCCGGACAATTCCTGGGTCACATTGTTAATAAAGATGGAATCAAAGCAAGTCCAGCACAAGTTCAAGCATTGATTCAGATGAAGGCACCAGTCCCCAAAAGAAATCCAGGTACTCACAGGAAGACTAGCGGCCCTTAGTCGGTTCATATCCAAATTATCAGATAAATGCAAGCCGTTTTTCGACGTTCTGAAATCTAAGAACATGATTGCTTGGGGTCAGAAGCAGCAAGAAGCGTTCGATCAGCTAAAAATCTATATGGCGAAACCGCCGATACTTACAGCACCCAAAAATCATGAGTCCCTGATTTTGTACTTAGCAGTTTCACTGAACGCTGTCAGTTCAGCGTTAGTAAGAGACGATGGAAACAGACAGTGCCCAATTTATTATGCGAGCAAGACATTGCTTGACGCCGAGAGAAGATATTCGAAGACAGAGAAAATCATCTTGGCATTGGTCCAGGCAAAACGAAAGTTACGACATTACTTCGAGTCTCATCCGATCAGAATCCCAACTACATTTCCGATCAAAGCAATTTTGTCAAAGCCTGACTTCTCAGGACGAACGACAAAGTGGTCAATAGAACTGAGTATGTTCGATATTACTTATGAGCCACGAACATCTTTAAAAGGTCAAGCTGTGGCGGATTTCCTCCTTGAATATGAAGCAACTGAAGATGAAGCCATCGACGTAAATCCAAGGTGGTTGCTTTATGTAGACGGATCAGTGAATAGTCTGGGGGCAGGAGTGGGGATCAAACTTATATCCCCATAAGGCACCAAATTGCAGCAGTCGATCAAACTGTCCTTTGGCAATTCAAACAATGAGGCTGAGTACGAAGTCGTTTTGGCAGGGTTAAGGTTAGCAAAGGAGCTCGAGATCAAAGAATTGACTGTGTTCAGCGATTCCCAGTTAGTTGTGAATCAAATCACAGGACGTTATAATACAAGTGAGGAAAGGATGTTGCAGTATAAAAATGTCGTTCAGGAAGAAATGCGAAACTTTCAGGTAGTCACTTTTAAACAAATTCCAAGGACAGAAAATCATGGGGCCGATCATGTAGCAAATCAAGCATCCTCAGCAGGAGACGATATGGTCAGATTAATTCCGGTGGATGAATTATTCACCCCTTCGATTGGGAAAAAGAAAGAAGTATGCGTGATCCCGTATGAGCCAAGTTGGATCGATCCAATCCTTGAGTATTTATTGATCGGCGTTCTACCTGAGGATGGGCGGGAAGCATGGAAAATAAGAGCAACCTCTACCAAATATTCAGTGATCGATGGCTATCTATATCGCCGATCGACAAGTGGGCTCTATCTACGATGTTTGACACCATCTGAAGTACAAAAGGTACTCAAGCAGTTGCATGATGGAACTTGTGGAAGTCATGTTGGTGGAAGATCTTTATCTCATAGAGCAGTAACACAAGGATATTTTTGGCCATACATGATCCGGGACGCGGAGGAATACGCAAAAAGGTGTGGCAAATGTCAGAGACATGCGCATATAATCCATTAACCAGCAGAACTTCTCACAGCAATGGCCTCACCTATTCCGTTCGCACGATGGGGAATGGATGCGGTCGGACCATTAACAAGGGCAACATCAAATCAAAAGCATGTGCTTTTGGCAACAGATTATTTCACTAAATGGGTGGAAGCAAAGGCTTATGTAAGAATCACTCACACTCAAGTGATAGATTTTATTTTGAATCATATAATCTACAGGTTTGGAGTGCCAAAATACATAATGATGGACAACGGAAGAAATCTGGACAATCAATACGTTCGGGCGTTATTGGACGAGTACGGCATCAATCAGAATTTATTGTCTGTCTGTTATCCGCAAGCTAGTGGACAAGCTGAGATAACGAACAGAACGATTTTTGCCGGGATTAAAAGAAAATTGGAGGGGATCGAAGGAAAAGGACGATGATTAGACGAATTACCGAGGGTCCTCTGGAGCTACCAAACGACACCTCGCAAGCCAACCGGGATGACTCCATTTGCTATGACGTACGGAGTCGAGGCGGTAATCCCAATTGAGTTGGAAGTCCCCACAACAAGAACTCATCTATTCGATCCTGAACAGAACGAAGAAATTCTAAAAATTGAAGGTGATCTCATAGATGAAAAAAGGGAAATGGCCTCAATAAGACTTGCAGAATATCAACAAAGGGTAATGAGGAGTTATAACAAGAAAGTGAAACCAATATCATTTCAAGTTGGCGATCAAGTATTAAGGGTGCTGGCTAGCAGATCAAACAAACTGGATCCCACATGGGACGGGCCGTACACAATAACAGAAGTGATCGAGAAAGGTGCCTACAGATTGGCTGATCAGGATGGAAAACAAATCGAACGAGCTTGGAATGCTATACACCTGAAAAGGTATTTTCAATAAAATTTATGTCGATCATTTTATGATAAGATCCATTTCGAATCAATAAAGATGTTATTCATATCTTCTCATATTTCTGTTCAAACTAATAAAAAAAAAAAAAGGAAGAAGGAAAAGCCTAAGTGAAAAAACTTGGCCAAAATACATAAGCCAACTAGGCAAAAGACCATCATGAAGATGACACCAATTTCTTGTTTTCACAAAGACGTATATAGATACGCATAAAAAACGGTTGTGTTCAAAAGAACGCATAATCCTGTTCAAAAATATATAATGCACAACAGTGCAATCCGTTCAGAAAATATCTATGCACCTTAGTGCAATCCTGTTCAAAAATATATAATACACAACAGTACAATCTGTTCAGAAAATATCTATACACCTTAGTGCAATCCTGTTCAAAAATATATAATGCACAACAGTGTCATTTGTTCGGAAAATATTTATGCACCTTAAGTGCCATCCTGTTCGAAAAAGTCAGAGCACACCAGTGTTATTTCAAAAACTTGTCCAAAAAACGCTCACCACAGGAGCATCAAAAACATATATAATTTTACAAGACCCCAAAAAAAAACAAAAATTGTTCAAAGATAGAAACTTCTAATCAAGAAGTTGGGGGATTAATATCATCGGTAGGCGGCTGCTGGCTCTCTGAAGCAGGAATCGAAGGCTCAGCTGACACTTCATTTTCAGCAGCAACAGGCTCTGGTCGTTCGGACGGAATGATCCCATGCAAAATAAATTGAGCTAAATCTTTTTCATCTTGGGAAGACTCAGGCTCTTTATATGGGTGAACGATTCCGCAAGCTGCATCATGGGCGGCCGGATTATCATATGTACGGGCAGATGGATCTGATGACATTTGGTCAAAGCAAAATCTGAACCCATCACAGAACTTTATGTCAAAGATGTTCACATATCTCCGGTGCATGTCCAAACCTCCCCTTCGGCAAATTTCTAAACCCGTCTTCAGAACGGCATTAGAAGTTTCAAGGTTATGGATCTGCTTAGTCAGCTCAGCATTCCGATCAGATTCCTTCTGATGGAGTTTCTTTAAGCTCTCCACCTCAATCTCCAAGATTTTCTTCTGCCTTTCAGCCAACATGGCGCATTTGTCAGCTCGGAGGTATGCATCATCAATGTTCTTTCTCTTATACTCTCTCATTTCCACAGCCTTACAGAGAGCTAGAACATTGAACACAGACTGAAAAGAGAAGAAATGTTTTTTAAAAAAAAAAAAAAAAACAACAACTTTGGTACCTCTAGAATAGAAACAGGAGCCCTAGCAAGAAGCTCGTTCTGATCAACGTGCTGCTGAAAGAGTTCATCCTTAGGAGGCCACATGCCACGAGCGAGAGCCATCAAGGAATTAGGATCGGACATTGCCAACGTTCGGCGATTGAGAACACTACCATCACCTTTCTCGAACTTTGGGATCCATTCACCTTCAGGGTCAAATGATGGAGGAAAGCAGCAGTCCGGAATAGTGTAGCCGCTCACAGATATGGCCTTCTTAACAAGCTTCTCATGCTTTTCAGAGTCATCTCTTTTTGCATGTTCAGAAGGGGGGCCCAACAGCAACTTTTTGGGAGCGTTGTCACTATCATCGGCGTTCGACCTCTTCAGATGTCCCCTCGTCTTCCTCGGATCTTCGGTCAGATCGACCACTTGGCTTTTTCCTTTATCAGATGTGGAGCTGACTGGGGGAGTAGATTTTTGTGCTGCAGCACGCTTGGAGGTTGTGACCGGAATTTCCATGATAGTAGCCTCCGAAGCACTGACATCGATCAATTTCAAATTTTTGGAAGTCAAAAGTGACTTGCTGGACGGAAGAGATGCGAATACTTTCTCGTTCAGATATTCAACGCGTTCGACTGTATACAAAACATGGCCATACGGTCAACAAACAAACAAGTACGAAGATCAAAGTAAAGCAGACGAAATTTGTAAAGTACGAAAAATACACTTGCCAGGATTTTTGACTCCACACTTCAGTTTCTTACATATACCGAAGGTCCTTGGCAGAGGATATGGGCCAGACGCATCCACCCTCCAATTTCCCCCAATTTTCACCATCTTATCTTTCCACTCCTTCTCAGAAGAAGGATTACCTTCACAAAGTTTCAAAGTTGAATGGGGGTGCAGATGGTACCGACCGGGGTTTTTTCTGATCTAATCGACTTTATAACAAAGCAAAAGATCACCCAAACCTAGGTTCAAACCTCGTTCGTGATTCAGAACGAGCATAACAGATAGAACCCTGAAGAAATTAGGGTTTACTTGCAAAGGGGCAAGTCCTAAAGAAAAAAGGATATAATGATAGAACGGATGCAAAAGAAATCTAAGACGGCCAAGTGATGTGCAGAGAACAAGACTTCGCCCGGTTCAACTTCTTCGTAAGTTTTGAAGTTTAAATCAGAAGAATACTCAGAAATCAAAACATCCTTTGGTATATCAAATTCAATTCGGCACCTATCGGCTAAAGACAATTTACGTAATTGTTTTCGGGAAAGTTTCTGGGATTTTGGTTCAATCAAATTGGGGGCAACCTCAGAGGAAGAAATAACAAGGGCATCATCAACAACCACTTCCAGAGAAGGGGTTCGGCTACTATCACTACTCATGATGCTCTTGATTAATGAAAGAAATGTGAAGGACGAAAGAGAAAAAACTAACCTCAAGAAGTTCTTTGCTGGGAATCGTCTTCAAATGGAGTGAATCTGCTCTTGTAAATGGAGAAGAAATATTGAAGGAAATAAGGAAAGTGGCAGTTACACATGGCTCTTCGAATTCCCACCCTATTTCAAAAATGAAATGGGCTTGGGAATTGGGGGCAAAGTGTAGGCCCATTTTTACATCAGGCCCATCATACAAAGATTCACATTAGATCAGCATACTTGATTTAAAGCCCTAATAGAAAACAAAGCCCAAACAGAAAATATAAGCCCATTTCAGGTTGAAGCTATTAAGGAAATGACCGTTTCAAATATATAAAATCAAAACTGACATAAGGTTTTATTATAGCAGTTTCTAATAAACATTAAAACTCAAATTAATGTAGATATTGTCTTTAATATGTATTAAAACCCATTCATGTGGGTAAGACCAGATTTCATGTATAAAAGAAAGAAAAAAGAAAGGGAAAAGGGACCCCGAAATTACTCCAATATTTGCTGATTCTTGAATTTTTCTATTTTCTTCTTGTCATTTATTCTTTTCGTAGCTTCTGTTTAAATTACAAAGGTAAAGATTCGTTCGGCCTCTCCGAACGGGTTTACATGCGGGTTGAGCCCAAAGCGAACAATTTCATACCATGTGTTGGAGCAGACTGTTACAATTTTGTTCCTTATTTGTTATGTGACTCGCGCACGAAAGATTTAAATGGGAAATTAATACAGAAACTTAAAGTTTTAAAATTTTAATTTCTTTATTTATCATTTTATTAAGTAAATTTAAAATATTATAATGATAAATTTATTCTAGAATGGATATTCGCCTGAGTATTGAATATAAAGACACCATGAGCATAAATACCCTCATTAACTTCTAGGGACGAAAAAGTTTAATTTAGAGGAAAAAGAAGAGGCGAAAAGGGGAACATAAATATCATTTGATGTTTTGAAGAAGCTTGGTATCAGTTTCTCAAAATGATTTCTCTTCTCTTTTTCTTCTGAATAAAAATAAAAGCAAAAGCTCTGTCAAATATTATTTATTACCGTTACTATTTTCCTTCTTTATTTTTCAAATAGGAAAATAGCTTATCACCACTTTTTTGGTTCCCCAATTTTTTTTTATTATTATTGACATAATTCACATCCAATAAAATTATCACCCCCTTTTGTTTCCCCTTGTATAATATATATACACACTCTTTAAGAAACAATTAATCGTATTATATCTAGAAAACAGAAATTTTCCTTCTCATAAAATTTTGAAATTTCTCTCTTTAAGCTTGGCATGCCAATTGTTTCAAGGATTGGTAGAGAGAGAAGAAAGTAGAGAAAAATAAGTGATTGCAAATTCAACAGACTGCCTGCACCAACATTCTCACAATATTAAAACATGTTTTCAAAATCAAGACTTCTTTTACAACAGTCATCAGCAATGGAACATCTTCATGTATCTTAGACTCAATTTGTCCCCTTCCCAAGTTATTATATATATACAAAATCATTTGTAAACACCCAGAAAATATACTGCTCAAGAAACAGTGCATTCAACAAGACAGGCATAAATCTGCTGCAGGAAACTCGAATTGCAGAGAGGGGTAATGGCAGCTGCGCCAAAAAAAAAACATGGGCGGCATCAGTTAACGATGCTGAAAATCTTGAGGCAACGAAGGGATTAATGTTCGGGGTATACTGTTCACTGCATTGTCTTTTGAGGGAGATATGCAAAGGTTAGACTGCTCCTAAGGAAGGCTTGTTCTGAAAATGCTTTGTTACTTGTAGTTTCTCCCAACAGAAGTGCCAACGGAGGAAAATCGAAAAAAGGGCACAACAAAAATTATGGAATATATTAGTGTTTATAAAACCATTCCATCTAGCTCTATGAAAGTGTACTATTTGTTAGCTAGTGACATGAGCCAAAGCAAAGAGTCACTAACTATTATCCTTCTGTGAAACATCCTCTGTGGCTTTCACATCTTCAGCGGTTTCCTTTTGTGAAACATCCTCAGTGGTTTTCGCATCTTCAGCAGTTTCCTTTTGTGAAACATCCTCAGTGGTTTTCGCTTCTTCAGTTGTTTTCGCATCCTCAGTTGTTTTTGCATCCCCAGTTGTTTTCACCTCCTCAGTGGTTTTCGCTTCTTCAGAGGTTTTCACATCCTCAGTGGTTTCCTTCTGTGGAGCATCCTCCGAAGCTGGCGATATCCCTTGAAGTGCGTCTGCCAAGTTAAAGTTCAAGTTGCCTCTCATGGTTCTGCTGCCAACGCCTCCATCACCACCCTTCCTCATCATTGTCGCAAATTCTCCATAATCTATACGTCCGTCCTGTGAAAATGGTATAGCGAAGTGCCATAGTTAGCATCAACGTTTCCTCCAGCAAAGATATGTACTTTTCTGATTCAACATCACATTTTTAGGAAAATAGATTGTAAAAGTGATAAAATTTCAGGTATTATTTGCACTTGGATATCAAAAACCACAATTTATTGATCTAAAATCAACATCAAATGGACTGAACCCATGACTACCATTCTGAAAGGGGCTAAAACTTAATAAGGCCCTTAAAATTCAAAAGCGGCAAACAAGATTTTATGCTGAAATAATGAGACATTACCAAATAAAACTGACCGATTAAATGAAATAGAAATGGTGAAACTAACATACTCACATTGTTTTGATCAATTTCGCTGATCATTTCATCCAGATGAACTTCACCTAGACCAAATTCTTTGCAAGCATGTTGAAGCTCATCAATGGTTATGTAACCACTACCGTCCTTGTCGAAGAAAGAGAAGGCTGCTATCAAATTCTCCTCTCTTTCCATCTTATTCATGTGCAAGGTAGCAGCAAGAAATTCACCATAGTCGATTGTTCCACTGTTGTCAATATCAGCCTACCAAAATTTGCAACCAAGTTTATCCAACTGATTCTTTTTATAATAATAAAATGAACGTTGAATGAGAAACGATTTTTCCCTCTATTTTTTTGAGAAGTGTGTTAAGATACTCCACTTACCGCATTCATAAGAGCCTTGATCTCAGATTCCATAATTTGAGAGCCTACTCTTTTCAAACCCTCTTTCAGTTCATCAAATGTTATTGTCCCGCTGCCGTCTGTGTCAATCATCTTGAACAACTGTTTTAAACCACCAATTTCCTCTTCTGAAAGTCTTTCAGCTATGACCTGCAAAAGGTAATTTCAATTAAAGAAATCAATGATCCGTTTACATGAATTTTAACGCAATCATAGCTTTTTTATATATATTTTTGCAGAAACTAAACCAAATTAAAAAGATGGAGGCCGCCCCAAGAACAGAATGTGCCAAGTCCAAGTCCTTCTAGTTACCAAATAACTTGGTTAGAGGGTGATTACGGGCATCTCAAATCAATATGCGTTTAAGTAACCCCCACAACTTACACAAACACACGAATCTAATAAAGTTGATGTAGAAAGATATCAATATATACGTCACTAAGCATAACTTGTCTTGGGAAAGGCAGGCAATCAAAACATTGCTTGTGAATACCATTATGTTCATGAGCATGCAAGGAATATCGGTATCCGATACGTTGTAGCTGGAACTAGTGGACTAGCGAGAATCAAGTGGTAATAGCTATGTTTCTGTGCTTGTGAAGATTCATATACAAGATAAAATTAACACAAGAAGCCTATTAACAAAAGCATACACGCAATGCCATTTTCTTAAGTTTGTTCATCGCTGAGAACTGCTTCAGCCGTGACAAAACTGCAGGATCCAAGGGCTTGTCTGGGGCAAGTTTGTCATCCACAATCCATGGGTGACCTGGTATAAAAACAGAATCAAGTGTCACGGAAAATAATGATATGCAAGAGCTTGACGAAGAAAGGACAGCGAAGCCCTTTCGACCATAACAAGCTCAAAAATGTTATACTTGCCTACTGTCAACAAATGACTCACATAGAACTTCATGTGCAGTTATTCTTCGCCTTGGGTTCCTGTCAAGCATCTTCTGTACTAAATCTTTTGCATTGTCAGTAATGTGAGGCCATGGATCAGATTCAAAATCTAACTTGCCATCTAAAATCTGTTTGAAGATGCCCGAGTCAGTTTCTACAAGTCAAAAAGAAAGAAGCAAATGTATTAGTAACATATATAATAATAATCTGCTTAGCCAGCAATTTGCTCTTAAAAGTAAAATATTTCAGCTCTGTTACAAGGCTACCTGCCCAAAAAGGTGGAACCCCAGATAATAATATGTATAGGATAACACCAGCACTCCATACATCTACTTCAGGCCCATAATATTTATGCAACACTTCAGGTGCAACATAATAAGGACTTCCAACCACATCAGAAAGATATTGCCCTGCAAGGAAAGGAAATGGTTAGCAAGAGTTCATACATGATGATATACCATGCAAGAATCTAGGGAGAAGAATGGCAGAGGTGAAAGTATGTTGTGGCTCACGATCTCAATCATCAGATGTACCAAAGGCCTAATGGTCGTGGTACCTGGCCCTTACTCTTAAATGGGAGGTCAAGAGTTCGAGCCTCGGTGTGTGTGAGTAAATGCTAAACTTTCAACAAAAAAAAAATCACATGCCAATCATCAAACCTTGACATTAAGCTTCTAAAAGCTATTTATATATGTTGGGGCTTCCTTGCATGCATAAGTTAGCAACCTAAATGGTTTATGCATATGAATGTATACCGTAAGAATGTTCTGACATTTTGAGGAAACAAGTCATGCTGGCTTAGGCTTTAGCAATATCATGTTCCTTTCCCAGGCTTCTGTAAGAATGTTACATGTAAGCCCCGCCAATGTCGCATAATCTCATGCCTCACTTTCATGACAGTAGCATAATTGATACATGTAAGACAAACAATTACTGCCTTCGCAACACACATTACTAAGCTGGAAAAACAACCCTCTCCATTTCGCATCTCATTGGAAATGAGAAATGTCACAGGCAACAGATTATGCATGTGAATTGTTCATCGCTATTTGTGTAGTTTTAAATAAAAGTGTTGTGCCGCCGCCTGTCATATAGATGTGACATGTAATTGGATTACAGTTTTGTCACTGGAATTACTACTACGTGTGTCCACTAAGTTGGTACAAAGGGCATAAACCAAAAAAATTAACTTCAGAAACTGAAAATTTCTGATAAACAACGCAAAAAATTTAATCAAATACCCCGATATAATAAAAATGTCCAGCATCAAAGAGACCCATCAAGAAATAGGTTATTAATCGCTTGAGGGAGATCAGTTTCAAATAGCTGATACTGAACCAAGAAACTCATTCCAAAGAACCAAATAAGTTATAACCCAATAACCAAAGAAATGAATCATGATCCATCAATCAAAAGGCTCCTAATGGTCAAGCGTCCCAAATGGGAAGTCAAGGTTCGAGCCTAGGTGGTGGAGGCAGTGTGTTTGAGTTTCTTACCTTTCAAAAAAAAAAATCAATAGGCTCCTATCAAACAAAAACACAAGAATCTTCAAGCCCACAAAAGCAATACCAACAAAGAACAAAACCAGAATGAACCATATATAACCAAATGAAACAGATCAAAAGGAAGAGGACCCAAGAACGAACCAGGCTTGTAGAACACAGACAACCCGAAATCGGTGGCCTTAAGCTTGGCATCCTCGTCCGGCGTATCAAACAAGAAATTCTCAGGCTTGAGGTCCCTATGCATCACTCCAAGCGAGTGACAAGCCTCCACAACCCCCACAATGGTCTTGATCAGCTGCACCGCCTTTCGCTCCGTGTAATGCCCCTTCTGAATAATCCTATCAAACAGCTCACCCCCAGCACAGAGCTCCATCACCAAATGCACAAACACATTGTCCTCATAAGTCCCCTTGATCCTCACCACATTCGGGTGCTCCGACAAGTGGTGCATTATCTGAATCTCCTTCCACACGTCGTCGTAGTCCTCCCGGCACAGAAGCTTCCGCTTCGGGATCGATTTGCACGCGTAATGCGCGCCGGTGGACTTCTCCTTGCAGAGGTAGGTGGTGCCGAATTGGCCCTGCCCGAGCTTCTTGCCGAGCACATAGTGGTCACGCAGTCTAGGTGTTTGATAGGGGAGCACGGTGGTGGCGGCTTTCGACTTCGATACTGCGATTCGGGTTGGTTTCTCCATATGGGTTTGTTGTTGTGGTGGTGGTTATGGTGGTGGTGGTGGTGATGGTGAGAGATTGAGATTTTGGGGGATCTCTGGTTCTCTCTCAAGGATTTTGGTTTCTGGGTGTTATGGAGATTGGGGGAAGCGAGCTCTGTTTCTCTCTCTAGAATTTCTCTCTCTAAAAGGAATGGGTACAAAGGGTAGGCCGCAAAGTCTGGGTGTTGAGTGAGAATTGCGATCAGAGAGATCGGGTTGCAAAAATAGAAATGGAACTATTTCAACTATTGATGGCTGATGTGAGGATAATTTTAAGGGTAAATAGCTAAAAATGCCCCTCAACTTTCTTCTATTTCTCTACTATATCCTCTCAATTAATTATACCCCCCTCAACTTTCATTTTCTTGCACCATAGGTTTGCCCTCAAATTGTTTTACCCTCCAAATTTTTTGTATTTCCATCTTACCTTTAATCATATCCTTACATTTATATTTCTTAATTCTTTAAAGTACAAAAATATTATTTCTTTTAGTTACAATATTAATTATGCCATTTACCTTTAATGTATTAGACTAAATATACTCTCAAATGTAATTTTTTTTTTAATAAGTTCTAATTATTTTATTTGTAAATCAATTAACTTGGTATTAAATTTTAGTTTGATTTAAATCATAAAACTCAATCCTAATTAATATATTCATAAATAAATCCAATTTATGAAAACAATATATATATTTTGAACAAAATATATATATTTCGGAATATATATATATTGGAAAATGATATATATTTCGGAATATATATATAATTCGTTAAAAATATATCTTTTCCGAATTCTTTTAAAAAATATGATTTTTTTTCCGAAAAATAATGTTTTTGGGAAAAATATATATTATGTTCCAAAATATGATTTTTTCTGAAAAATAAATTTTATTGAGAAAAATATATATTATTTTCAAAAATATGAATTTTTCCAAAAAATATTTTTTTGAGAAAAATATATATTATGTTCCAAAATATGATTTTGAGTCATAATACCTAAACTACCATCAATATTATAAGAGGGTTTAGTGAAATCAAACCTTCAAAAAAATTATTTTTTGAAAAAATATGTATATTTTGGAATATATATATTGGAAAATGATATATGTTTCGGAATATATATATATATATATATGATTCGTCAAAAGTATATATTTTTCGAATTGTTTTAAAAAATATGAATTTTTTATGAAAAATATACATTATTTTCTAAAATATAAAAAATATATATTTCGGAAAAAAAATCATATTTTGGAAAATAATATATATTTTTCTCAAAAAAATTATTTTTCGGAAAAAATCATATTTTGGAACATAATATATATTTTTTGGAAAAAATTCATAATTTTTTAAAACAATTCGAAAAATATATATTTTTGATGAATTATATATATATATTCCAAAATATATATCATTTTCTAATAAAACCTAATTTCATTTAACTCATAAAACTCATTATCCTAATTAAATTTTTTTTTGCCCAAATGAAACTTTCTTTTCATAAAAATATATTCATAAATTGTTATTTATTTATGAATATATTAATTAGGATTGAGTTTTATGATTTAAATCAAACTAAAATTTAATAACAAGTTAATTGATTTACAAATAAAATAATTAAAACTTACAAAAAAAAAAATTAACATTTGAGAGTATATTTAGTCTAATACATTAAAGATAAATGACATAATTAATATTCTAACTTAAAGAAATAATATTTTTGTAATATAAAAAATTAAGAAATATAATAGTAAGGATAGAATTAAAGGTAAGGTGGAAATACAAAAAGTTTGGAGGGTAAAAGGGTAAAAAAAATTGAAGGCAAGCCCATGGTGCAACATTTTATGAAACTTTAGGGGATTTTAAGCTCATTTCATAGTTGAGGGGGTATAGTAGGGAAAGAGAGTAAAATTGAGGGGGGTTTAAGCTATTTACCCTAATTTTAAAGATAGAAAGTATTGATTTTCTCTCTCTTCTATCCTTTCCCTTAATAATTAATAATTGTGTGTGTATATGTATATATATGTATTTATATATTACATGTTTGGGATCACTAGTATCTGGTTCGTGAATTGGAACTGAGGGAGAGGGGAGAGAGAGAGGGCTGTTTCTTTTGTGGTGGCATATTATTATTTGGCGGGTATAATGCGGGGTTGACTTGCATATGCAAATGAATCACTAGCCCACGTGTCATGGAGTGATTGGTGGAACTATGCTGACTGTCGTAATTTGAGGATGTGCATTTCCTGGAATTGACTGATTTTATAAGCGAATTTCACTTTTATGTTTTTTTTCTTTGTTTTTTAATTTATTTTATTTTTTTATGTTTTTTTCCTTTCTTTCTTTGGTTCACAATGTTTTTCTTTTTCTCTTCTTCATCTTTGCTTAAACTCGTATGAATCAAATTGAGGATTCCCAAGAAAAACAAAATCCCCCTTACTCCATACCCTTGGGCATACAAAAATACACACATTTATATATATATATATATATATATATATTTATCATGAGAAAAAATTAATAAAAAAGGAGACCCAAAAAGAGTTTTAATTCTGATTGTGCTGATTGGTGAATGAATAAAATCATACTCGAGGAATCAGGCAACTAAATCTTGTTAAAGTCTACTGTTTGAATCCACTTTTTTCACATTTAAAAGACAAATTCTTACACAAAAACATGCTGAAGGAATCTACTAATAGTGTTATTGTGTTCAAAGGAGCAAGACTTTCCTTTTTCACTGTAAAGTTCCAATGAGCCATGTTCACACTTCAACTTCAGTAGATGAGAACACCCTGGAATTTCATGTGGTGGTACTATAAAATCAACAGATAATATTCAACTTTATAAATGCAAAAAGTTCATCCCATGCCATGATCATGCAAAATAAGACCATTTCAAACACACACACAAACATATATATACATATATATATATATAACATGTTATGCTTGCAGCTGCAACTGGCATATATCATGCCCAGCACATATCAATTTTATAAGCTAGATTTACCATATACACACATTGAAGGTGTCCCAATACACTGGCACTTTATTAAGTTTGGTTAACTACACAGATAGATGTTATTGCCCTGAACACAAATATAAAGTTGTTTATACATAAGGAAAGCAACACCTTTCTTTCTCTCTCACTCTCTCTTGGCTGACCTACACAGGCCAAGAGCAACTTCGCACAGACCTGAAGCTTCACACGTTCATCCTTCCCGGTCCCGAATGCAGGTGGACAGTCCTGCTTGGGACAACCTGAAGAACACCAGGTTGTTCTGCACAGAAGAAAAAAGTATCTGATGTAAAATAATATTATTCTAAGAAGAAAATTGAAAATCCAATCTTTTGAGAAGTATACACAAATATGATTCAAGAGAACCAATACTATGGTGAGAGAGACTCTAATAGTTTTGACAATTGAATATTGAAATTTTATGATAAAATTACACTGAAGATGCACAAATCATTTAAACCGGAGCTGGATTCCAAGAGCCAATCCCTATGAACTTAGATTAGCATCAGATGAAGCCACTCTAACACTGACACTATTTGTCAAATTGTGATAGAAGCGGACGGAGTAAAACATGGGAGTCTTGGTCAGAGCAAGCCGCACTATTCTATTACTAGACATAACTGGGAGAAGCTCATTCGAAAATAGGTGCACCGCGCACGCACATACATAGACCAAGGTATGTATCATATACTTGACTAAATGAGGTATAAGGTTCAAGCAGAAGAACTGATAACAGCAACAAATTACCTAGCAAGGCAATCTAAAGATAGGAAAAAATAACCTATGAAGTCTTATAATAGATGGGTACTATTTTCTCAAATTCATATTCGCCACGTACAAGTCTTGGGGTGGCCGAAATCCATTGGTTAGAGAGGTTATCCATACCAATTCCAGTGCCTCAATTTGATTGTAGAAGCGCTTTCAGGAAGGAGCTGCACAATCCAGATCAGAATTCCATACATCATCCTACCCTGACTTTATACCCCACTCTCCAACCAAAAACTAAAAGCACTTGTCTAATAGAGGTTTAGTGGTTGTATCAGTTCCTTAAAGATTAAGAAAGAAACCAGCTGTTACATATACTACACTCACGTATTTCATATCTGAAATCCCCGTGGCTTATTTCTTCAATAGGCTAAATTACAACTTAGTAAGGAAATTACTTATGGGCTTTTAGAAACTCAAATATAGCAACTAATTAAGGTTCCATATTGCAGACAAGCAGCTTCAGAACAAGTTATGGAGACCTGTAAATTTAGAAAGTCCGAATTCGGCAAAAAAAAAATTGCATCGAGCAGAAGTGTTCCTAAAAAGAGCAGGCAAAGGATTAACCAAGAAATTGCTACAAGTCATAGGATTTGCATTTCTCACGTCAAAGGAAGCAAACCCAGGTTAGTGACATACAAGTCACCATGCTATGAAAGTACTCTATTTACAAACCTGTGTTACATGAATTCTCTCTTGTTAAGATACCCATACTGACAAGACAGTAAATCAGTTCAAAATGAAATACCAAATCCTCTACATGTGATGATGAAAGAATAAAAAAGGTCATACTTAATGGTAGAGAGAGTTTCCTACTTCTTAGATAGATGGAAACGTTCATTTCACCGTCTTCCGTCCATTAGAATTTTATATTTTTTTTTATATTTTTTTACCAATTATTAAATCTGTTCATTTCAAATTCTAGTAAAGTATATGCTTAAAAGAACAATAAATAGTAGAGAAGACTATACCACCAAGGGTTCGAGTCTCCAATCGGTGCCATCAAGGATCTTTTTATTTCTAATTTGTTTTATTGGGTGGAGGGTAGATATTGTAAATCTTTAGAGGAAAAGAGTTTTTGAGCTCTCTTGGCCCATGGGGCTTCTTCTTTGTGTAGTGGGACGCACTCCCCTTTTGAGTGTCTTTCTTTAATATATTTTCTTATTTATCAAAAAAAAAAAAGACTATACCACCAAGGGTTGCAACCCAATGTCATCTCATCTAACTACTCCTGAAGTGAAGGTTAGGGTTCAAGTCCCAAAGGATCAAATTGAATAAAAACTGGATTTGCCATGACCAAAAACAAAGCGATGAGGGGGAAAAAAAAAGAAGCCTATATATACATGATGAGAAGTTGCCTATGTACATCTTGCTTCACTTAGGTCACAAGTATCAAGCCACATATGTCCGTCCTAAGATTCAAGGTTGGGAGATAATCAGATATACATATGCGCCCCCTAAACTTGCCCGATTCCATATGACACGACTTTGAACACACAAGATCATAACCAGCATACAAGGATCGTGTCAAGATTTTATACGAACTCCATACAACTAGCCATCGCTCAATGCCATTGCTTGAAGATGTGATTATATTCTCGAATGAAAGAATAAAAGGACAATTCAAGGAATTAGGAAAGACGCCTAAGCTTGTTCACCAAATGGATCATTCTCATGTGGAATTAAAGACAGCTCAAACAGCCATCTAGAGAATCATACCACAAAGATGTTCAACAAAATATTACCATAAATATTTGAAATCAACTCTAAAATGTAATATAAAGAGTAATTAGCTCAATAGGTTAATTACACTCACACCCCCTGAGGTTTGGGGACCCTAGATATTGAAAGACCCCAAAACAAAATAATAAAATGCAATATGGGTTAAAACCATTGTTAAATATATAATGATTTTTCAGATGAATGTGAGATTGAATAGTATATAAGCCCTAAATATTCCAGCCCAAATCATACAATTAATCGTAGATGGAAACAACATCAAATTTACTAATAAATAATAAATAAATAAACATCACTCACTTGACATTTCGGAAACCTGCTCTGGAGTGAGCTTGGCAGAGAAGCCACTCGCAGCGTTCTTGTAGCTGTAGAGAAGTGCGTCCTTTGCCGCGTCCTCACTAATACAACCAATACATACAAATATCACACCCAATTCACATATACATAAAGATATTTATATCGATACACAGTTACAGAAGAGAGAGAGAGAGAGAGAGATTAAAACCTGCCGAGGATGGAAGCTAGGGTTCTGATGTGGTAAGCTTCGGGTTCTTCGCCGACAGGCTTCTCAGTGTAAATGATGTGAACCGTCGCTGCGGAGGAAGATGAATCTACAGCCTTGTCCGCCATTGTAGAAGGAATCGAGGAAGAGGATGACCAGATCAACAACACTGAGATCAACAATAAGATGCTTCTTTGCATTTCCGTCCTCTATGTGCGTGTATATATAGATATATGTATGTGTATGTGTATGTATATGTATGAGCCCTAATAAACGTATGATTTGGGGAATATTTATAAGAGTTCGAATTGGTAACAATTGCTACGACTTAAGGGCGAAGTTTGATAAGTCTGATGTGTCTCGAGGTCTCCGCTTTGTTTTGCCAGCTAATCTTTGGCCTATATCAGACAACTGCTCTCTCATCATGCCACGTGGTTTTAAATATTCACATTATGCCACGTAATAAATTTCAAATGATTATTAATAACTAATGAATTGAGATGATATTTGTTAATTGGTTCCTATACAATATAGGTGTATGTGTTAGAGGTATATCCATCCGTCTCACATCATATGAGAAAAGTGATTGGGGTATATAATTGGTGATGTTAATTTTATCTACCAGTTTAAGGGTTTTAGTAAAATGATAAAGCATTTAATTTATTATATTTGGTATCATAGTTAAATTCAGTTTATAATCTAATGTCACGCCTAACACCCGTTTGGGTCTCACCACAGGGGTTGAGTTTGGGTCCAAGGCGGGCAGTCAAAATGGTCTAATCGCAATGAGAGAGTTGCGAGAGTTCAGATGTGCATTGCGATGGAAAAGAATATTAGAGGTGTCCATTTGTCCTAACATCAAATTTGGATGGGAAAAGTGATTGGGTATATAATATGTGGATGTTAGTCTTACAGTTACCCATCAGTTTAAGTTTTTGGGTCAAATCGCGAAGCGTCCGACCCGTTATATAGTGTGGAATATAGTTCTAATCATTAGTTAATGAATGGAGGTTAGATTTGTCAATTGTGTTCTATTTGAATGTATTATAATTTAGTTAAACTCAATAAAGAACTCTAAAAATATATTATTGGCAGAATTTAATTGATCTATAAAGAACTCTTCAGAGTGAAAAGTTGTTTGTATGTGTAAGCCATTCTTAATGTTGAATATGAACAATTATCACACTGTTATTTGTTTGAATTTGAGGTAACCATAACCTTGTTGTTGGGCCTGCTGGTTTTTTTGGAGTTTTAGTACTCAAGTTAGGGTCTTGTTTGACCCCAAAGGCCTTTCTCTTGTATTTTCTATGTTATTTATAAATTGCTTCACTTTTTGAAAATAAAATAAAATAGAACAAAAAAAAAACGTGTTTTAATTTTTGAGTAATAATTTCATATATGGAGAATACGGCTAATAGCTTCAAGAAGATTTCAATTTTTGTTAGAATATCAATCTATCATATTGCTAATACTAATATTTATTATGATTATTTTGGTAAACACTAAATACAATTTCATTATTTTATTCTCTCATTTACTTTTATTACATGATAGTACTCACTTCAAAACGTTCTTATAAGATTCAGAAGCTCTTTTAAGAATTTAATCAAATATAACCGAAAACTCAAGACCCCGAAGGGCCAACAATATAATCAGATTCAAAGGCTTTAGAAAGCCAAGAAGGCCAAATGTGTCAATGAAAATCGGACACTTTCCTACTCACTGCCCACTTGCTGATCAAGTGAGCAACGTGATTACAACTCCTGTGAGCCCAACTCAACGAAAAAATCGAATGAACAGATAAAAGGTAGCTTATATCTTCAAGAATGATGGCCGCGTAATCATCATTAGGCTTGACATTCATCACATAAATGCAATCACCTTTAATAATCACGTTTTGATAACTCCAGTAAGAAAGAAATTTCAAGTCTTCTTCCAAAATAAAAGTCTCAGCCGATTCAGCAGTGAAAACACAAGGGATGAACCCAAAAGCAACTCTAATAGGAAACCTCTATTATCTCTCAAAATAGCTCCACCCCTTCATTCTTTAGAAATGTGATTAAAAGAAGCATCAATGTTAAGCTTAAAGCATCCTTCGAGTGAAAGGATTCACGACTTTAGGAACGACGGATCAATTGAAAAACAGGAGATAGGACGATCACAAAAATAAATTTTCCAAAACTCATGGAAGTTGTCCATTACACTTTCAAGAATTTGATGGACATCCCACTTGTGTGCATTGAAGTGTCAATCATTTCTAGCTTTCCAAATTTGCCACATAATAAAACTCATTTATTGATTTTTTTGTCAACATCATCTGAACCAGAGAATTAAGCAACAATCCAAACTCAAAAACTCTTCCAAGAAGTTCAGTTAAAAGAACTTGCGTCAAGTCGAAGGATACTGAGTTTCCAGACTGTGATTGAAACTGGACAAAGTAAAACAAATGGAGAATAGATTTTTCTTTCAATCCACAAGATTTACATGTAGCATCATCAACAATATTCATCTTTTTCAATTACGTGAGTAGGGATGACAATTTGTCCTGCCCCGTCGGGTTCCCGCCTCTCCCCACCCCATTTATAGTAGTTTTGGATGTCCGGTTTATACTATATGGGTGGGGAGGGGGTTAGGGAAAAAAACCCGCACATAAACGAGGAGGAGATGGTTTTAGGTGTTCCCTCCTCGTTTAGACATATTAATATATATATATATATATATAGTAAATAAAAAATAGGTGTAACCCACCAATCCTAAACTCTATTTTTGTTGTTGTCTAAATTAAAGTGAACCTAATATTCAACAATCTTCTTCTTTATTATTATTTTAAGTATAATGTATAGTAATTTAAATTGTTGAATAATTTGATGGTTTATTTAGTTTTTATAATTTTAAATTTCGTATTTTAAGTATATGATTTTGTAAATTTATTTAATTTTAAAGTGACATATTTAAAAATTCCAACCGTTAACGGGTACCCGCGGACACCCAACGGTTTTAAAAAAATCGACGGGTACGGGGTGACCTCCCACCTCGTTTAGCTGGTTTTGGACGAGTATGGGGTGGGGGTTTCTTAATGATTGTGGGGGCGGGGAAGGATACACCCGCCCAGAACTGCACCCGTTGCCATTCCTATACGTGAGAACAAAAAGTATTTCATGACCACATTGCCAAAGGAAGAAATAAATATTTCTTTTGGTTTTAACATTCCAAAGGTCTTTCCATTCTGTCTTGAACTCTTGGTTGTAACTACTCTTTTGATAGGGAAAGGAGGAAGAATCCACTTTTGACTCTTGAAGAGCAATACCATAAGCCGACTTTATAGAGAACATACCATTTGAGTTTAAACCCCAAATAATATTATCTTCACCTCCAAATTGACAAATGGGAATTTTCAAATTTCTCTTGCAGTCTTCTAGATTGAAGAGAGATTTCACTAAATTAATTTTCCAACATCTAAAAGTTTGGTCAATAAAATCACCAACCCATTTCACTGATGAGTTAGAAGGAGGGTGAGAAGAGATAGAGGAACATACCTTCCTCAATAACCAATTTTTTGTCCAACAGTCGGCCTTAAATCCATCTCCGATTCTCCATCTTTTTCCTCTTCTAATAATGGGCTTTGTGGCAATCAAGTTTTTCCAAATCTAAGAGGCATTACCATGACATTCCGCATTCAAAAAAGATAAGACGGAAAATATTTGCTCCGAAAAACTAAAGGATCCATCTTTAACTTCCAAACCGTTTTTCATTTAAAAAATTTAAAAGTAGTGTTTAAAAACAATCCAGACAACACTTGGAAGGTGATTACCAATGGGCCGAAAGGCCCTAAACTCTAAAGGCCCATAATGATACTCGGACCGATTACAAATGCCATAAATATCTAAATATGAGAAGGTTTATATATACATCCTATAGCAGGCTTACTATGGCCCACGTTTTCTTGATTGTATGGGCATGTAAAACTATGTGCTTGTTTGGTAGAGGGTGTGGAGTTGGTTTTTGGTTTTGGTTTGGTTGGAGTTGAGTTGGAGTTGGAGTGGTTGGAGTTGGTGTGGTTTTATTTTGGTTCCAAACCATGTTTGGTGCAGATGATTTTGGTGTGAGAAAAAGTGATGCTGAAAAACCAAACCATGTTTGGTAAAGTTTGTATGGGTTGAAATTCTGAATATTAATATATTAATAAATATTAATATTAATATATTAAAATATATTAATATATGAGTTTCACATTTTATTTATTAATAAATATTAATATATATTAGTTTTATTTATTAATATATATTAATATATGGGTTTCACATTTTATTTATTAATAAATATTAATATTAATATATTAATATTATAATATTAAATATTTAATATATTTAATATTATAATATTAAATATTTAATATATTTAATATTATAATATTAATATATTAATATTAATATTTATTAATATATTAATATTATAATATATTAATATATTTAATTTTTCTAAATATTTAATTTTTCATAAATATTAATATTAATATATTAAAATATATTGATATATTAATATTAAAATATATTAATATTAATATTTTTTAATATATTAATATATTTAATTTTTCGAAATATTTAATTTTTCATAAATATTAATATTAATATATTAATATTATAATATTAAAATATATTAATATTAATATTTTTTAATATATTAATATTATAATATATTAAATATTTATGAAAAATAAATATTTCAAAAAATTAAATATATTAATATATTTTAATATAATATATTAATATATTTAATTTTTCATAAATATTAATATTAATATATTAAAATATATTAATATATTAATATATTAATATTATAATATTAAAATATATTAATATTAATATTTTTTAATATATTAATATTATAATATATTAATATATTTAATTTTTCGAAATATTTATTTTTCATAAATATTTAATTTTTCAGAATATTTAATTTTTCGAAATTTATTAATATCAAAAATGAATTTGCTACAGTGTTGGTACCAAAACCAAAACCATGAACCATCAAAAATTTGGTTCCAAATTTTGGCTCATTCCTTCACAAAAGTCACTCCATGGAGTTGCTACAGTGTCTACTCCAAATGTCCACTCCATTTGCCAAACATGGAGTGGAGCAAAATTTTCAAACCAAACCCAAAATTTTGGCTCCAGTTGCCAAACATGCACTATATAGAATTGGGCTGACCAAAAGTACTAGATTGTTTGGATTACTACGTAAATATAATTATATAATACCCCAATCACTTAAAAACGTGTGTTGATCTTATTTACATAGGTGATTAGAGGGTAAGTAAAGCTTTACCAGTATGACTGAATAGGGAATACGATTTAATAACTAAAGCCTCTATGTTAAAAATTAAATAATAAGTAAATAAAGGACAGTGCTTGCGACATGCCATATAAGAAAAAGTTTTGGCTATTATTATAATTTTTAAAAAATCAACTAATCCTCCTTCATTTTAGAAAACCCTCTTATAATTTTCAAATTTAATCAAATTGCCCCCTCCCCTCCAATTTCCGCCAACTCCGTTTGAATTATTGACATGTGCGTGTCATGTGAAGTATAAAGGTTGATTTAAAGACAAAATTGCCCCTGAAACCACAGGGGTTTACTGAAATGGAGGGAGGTTAGTTGATCATCATCTTAAAAAAATTAAATTCCCCAAAAGAAACTTATAATTTGAGACAGAGGGAATATATTTTTATACATAAGCTCATTGAAAGTTGCATATGACCTTCCAAAAAGTTTTAAATTTTTTTTAAAAAGTTTTACAAAACTTCTTTAGATCTTCAAAAAAATATAAATATTTTATAGATAAGGTTTTTAAAAAAATTACATATGCCACCCCTAAATATTTTCTTGGCTCCGCGTCCCGCAAATAAGTGCATATGCCTTAATTCTTGCTATTAATTTCTTCATAATTTCCTAATACTATCGTGACTAAACATATGAATATTTAAATTTTATTTATGAGCACGTTAGTAGATGTGAAGATTCGTTCAACAATTAATAGTTTTCAATTAGAAATGAGTCTTTTCCCTGAACAATTGCTTTTAGTTTTAAGGGTAAATTATAATTTCACCTCCTTTTGTTTGGACTTATTACAATTTGATCCCCTTTAGTATGAACAATTACTATTACCTCCTTTACTGTTCATATTTTGGTTTCATTTTCCCCCTTCTACAAACTTTCGGCACGATCAACGTCGGTCAATACTGACATCATCTCGTTTTTGGAGGTGAAATGACTATTGTGCTCATCAATTCTTGCAAAGATCTTTGTGCCCTTCCCAAAAATAAAATAAAATAATATAGGTAGAATTGTAAATTATTTTTGTTTTGTCATGTTGTATGAAATTGGAAAATAATTAGTTCTTACTTTGAATTAATTTTTGTTTTTTCAATAATTAGTTCATACTGGTATTGAATAGTGACAAAGCCGGGTTTATCATATATAATTTGAGGTTTAGAACTTTAATATATATATATATATATGAATATTATTAGTATACCCCCACGTGGTTTTAAAAAAAATCAACTAACCCTTTCCATTTAAAAAAAAAACCCTACAGTTTGCACAAAGGGCTTTTAAGTCATTTACTACTTTCATTAACGAGAGCTGACAAAAATTGGAGGGGAATGGGCAATTTGATAAAATTTGAAAATTGTAGGGGATTTTTTTAAATGAAAGAGAGTTAGTTAATATTTCCTGAAATCATAGGGGAGTTTACTAATAATATTCCAAAAGTTTACACGTGATGTGACTTTAAAAATGAGTGCAATGTATTTTAATATTTTTTAAATAAATTTATAATTATATTTTTAAATTTTCAAAATTCAAGCAAATCGTGATTATGAAATGACCTTGATATTTATAAAACTAAATTATTAATTTTTAGGACTCATGTAAATATTTGATTAGATCATATCACATGTAAAAATGTCTTACTTCTTATATAACATGAGGTGGGTTCCGTCTCAACGAAATTGGAGGCCTTTGACAAAAAGTATAAAAGAGACCCGTTGCATAAATATATTATTTTTCAGTAACACTTATTTAAAAATCATCCTTTTTGTTTTTTGAGATGCATGCAAAATTATTAATCAAATTCTTGTATTCAAATATTGATTAAATATCTTTTTCAATTGATAATATAGCAAATTCATTTAATCTTTCTTGCGACATTGTTGATAATCACACTTTTTTGAGATCCAATTAATTTCTTTTTTCTTTTTTTCTTTTTAAGTTTTTCTTATCTTGATTCATACTTCCTAGTCGACATAATCAAACATATAAAAAAAATTAATTGCAAATAAAAAAAAAACAAAGAACTCTAGAATAAAAAAATTAACAAACTAAAAAATAAATTAAAGTATAAAATAATAAAATCTAATTTCGTAATTCAATGTTCAAAGCCTCCCAAGCTGCATCCAAGAGAGTTGGATAAAGTGAACTTTTTATTGAATAGTGATTTCAATGAAGAAGAGAGATTGTAAATCGAATAAGAGAAGAAATATAATATAAAAGAGTTAAGTCTAAAAAATTCAAGGATAATTATAAATATAAAGTAATAATATTGAATTATGATAGATTTTAAAAAAAAACACTAATTTTGTTATTCGATGGAATCTTATATAATATACATATATATATACAATATACTAAGAAAATAATTATATATATATGGGTGAATGACGCAAAACACCCCTATGCTTTTAAAAATGTGCAGAAAATCACCTTATTGATTTTTAAACACACCTACACTTTGCTAGAAGTGCAAATAGCCCCCTCCAAGCAATTATCCGGTGACTGAGAATGAGGTTTTCCGCACATTTCTAAAATCATGAGGGTGTTTTGCGCCAGTTATGTGACTGAATTCTGGTAAAAAAAATGAACAGAAGAGTGTTATAGGGGTCAAAGTGCATACTTTTGGAATAGTAGTGGGGCTTATGTGCACAAAATGAACTAGAGAGAGGTTTTCTACACATTTCTGAAATCATAGGGGTGTTTTTCGCCATTCACTCATATATTTATATATATATATATATATATATATATATAAGGCACCCAAAGTTTTGGGACTTCTTATTAGGTAGGGCTGGTAATTCATGTTGGTGGGTTGTGTTCGTGTCGTGTCGAGATCAAGTTGTATCGAAAAAGGTCTGGTTAATATACACGTCAAATATGTTCAACCCTAACACAACCCATATGTTATCCGTGTTGACCCACGTGTAGACCCATGTAATCCATTTAGTCTATTTATTATAATATATTAAATTAAATTTGATACAATCCGACACGAAATGAACTATTTAACCTATTATCAGCAAAATTAAATTGAATTTGACACGATCCAATAATAATTTATTAATATATTTAAACCCATGACCAATTAGAGAAGGGAAAAAAATAAAAATAAATATAATCGTATCAAACGTGTCGTGTTCGGGTCGACTCTTATATTCTCGTGTCGTGTTCGGGTCGACTCTTATATTCTCGTGTCGTATTCGGGTCGACCCTTATACAACTTCGACTCTTTTATGGTCAACCCTAACTCTTTTAATTCATGTCGTGTTCGTGTCGTATTACCGTGTCGTGTTTCATTTTACCAGCTCTATAATATTAGGCAAGACCTTATGTAACTGTCTAAATTGCCTTGCTTTTGAGATGGACTTCCCCGAGGCAAACATTATTCTTAGATAAATTTATAAGATATCAAAAATAAAAATAAAAAATACAATTTAATCAAAACATTTGAAAAATTATTAAACAATTTGAAAATTACAATCCGGATTGATTACAACTTCATTACTCTTTTTTCTTTACATATTGTAATATTATTTACCGAAAAATACCTAATAATCTATCCAGAACACTTATGCAGGAGGACACAAAATCACGTGCAACTAGCAAACAAAAACTGTCACGTACATGTGGGTCTCTCTCTTTTCACGAGTCATCACTCAAAGCCCCCACCAAAGAGTTCACGTGGGTCGTCTTTTCTTCCTATTTGCGGTATAGAAATCCCGTGCACCAGGGCAGACCAGCCAGGCTTTTCTGTAAATGCGCATTATGAAGAAGGGCAGAATGGTAATTGACATCATTCCAAATACTTTGGGGATTAAAGTCTCAATCCTTCCCAAAAAAAATAGTAACTATTTCTTATGATTTATAAACACGAGAAATAAACCGTAAACACAGTTTATAAAGGAAAGATCAGGTAATTTGTGTGAGAGATTATTCAACTCACACGAAAAGATCTGATTATCTCAATAAAAAAGATTTTTGGTGATCGAAAAAAATACGTAGGGTGCATTTGGAAAGCCTGTTTTTTATATTTGTTTTTTGTCTTCAAATATAAAAACTGTTTTTGTATTTGTCTTTGTTTTTTCAGGAAAAACCTAAAAACAAAAAAAAACGTTTGGATGAAGGTGTTTTCATCACTTTTATTTGGTGAAAATTGTATTTTATGGATTTGGTGTTTTCACTGTTTTTACCACCTAAACAGTGAAAAAACTCAAAAAACAACTAAAAGTTGTATTTGGTGTTTTCACCACTTTTACACACTATTCACAGAAAACAGTTTTCTTGGGGAAAAAACAGTAAACAGTAAACGCGTTTGCCAAACGTGTTTTTTTTTTAGTCTTGTGAACAGTAAAAAAACAAAAACAAAAAACAGGTATCCAAACGGACCCGTAAGCAAAGAAAAAAAACAAAACGGTTCCGACAAAGAGATTCACAAAATAAAATAATATAAGTATGAACACAATGAATGTTTATAACTTAGAATGTAAAGATTTTTTAAAAAAAAGTAAAGCTTGTTTTGAAAATAAATAAATAACGTGGGCAAGGAATTAAAAAGAAACAATATTGAAAAGTGCAAGAATGAAAATAATTTTTTTTAAAAAAAGAATAAAAGACATGATGATCAAATGGTACCCAATCCTAACTATAAAAAAAAAAGTGAAAATAACTCAAAGGTCGTACCCATCTTATAATTTAGGTTGTCTATGAGTTCATAATCTCATAAATAATGTACTGTACGCCTGTCAAAGATATTAATTTAATTGGGATAATTACACAAACTACCTCTGAACTATAACCTAATTGCACGCGGTACCTCTTACGTTTCAATAATATCATAAACTACTCTCAAAACCACCTCCATTGTAACACTTAGCCCCTTCTGCTCAAAGTCAACGCCAGAATTGGTCAATAAAGGCTGTTTTTGTAGTGAACTTCCATTTTTGCCCTCATATTATTGCATGTTCCAATTTTGCATACAAAATTACTTAAATACCCTATTTTTTTTGAATTTATATATAATGTTCCAAAATATGAAAAACAAATTCGAAAAATAATGTTTTTGCGAAAAAGTATATATTATGTTCCAAAATATGAATTTTTTCCAAAAAATATATATTATGTTCCAAAATATGATTTTTTTTTGCAAAAAAATACTTATTATGTTCCAAAATATGAATTTTTTTTTGAAAAATAATGTTTTTGCAAAAAAAGTATATATTATGTTCCAAAATATGATTTTTTTCCGAAAAATATATATTATGTTCCAAAATATTATTTTTTTTGCAAAAAATATATATTATGTTCCAAAATATGAATTTTTTTCGAAAAATATATATTATGTTCCAAAGTATGATTTTTTTGCAAAAAAGTACTTATTATGTTCTAAAATACGAATTTTTTTTCCGAAAAATATTTTTTTTGCGAAAAATATATATTATATTCCAAAATATGATTTTTTTGCAAAAAAGTACTTATTATGTTCCAAAATATGAATTTTTTTTCGAAAAATATTTTTTTTTGCGAAAAATATATATTATGTTCCAAAATATGATCTTTTCAGAAAAATATTTTTTTGCGAAAAATATATACTATTATGTTCCAAAATATGATATTTTCTAAAAAATATTGTTTTGTGAAAAATATATATTATATTCCAAAATATGATTTTTTTCTGAAAATAATTTTTTTTCAAAAAATATATATTATTTTTTCAGAAATAATTCATATTTTGGAAAATGATATTCTCCCTCCGAAAAATATTTTTTTTCCGAAAAATATATATATATTTTTGAATTTATAATTTTTGGGGCAAAGTGGACACCGTGGGGGTTAGTTGATAAAACTGGATAGTATAGGAGGTTTCTTGAAATTAACCCTAAAATATAATATAAAACAAGGGCTTTTAAGTAAATTCACGCACAAATCTGACTGGGGCTGTTCTAAGGGATAATAACTGATATTATTTAAATATTAGGGGTACTCTCTGCAATTAGGGATAGTTTATGTAATTTTCCCAATTTAATTTGATCAAATTTAATAAACCAAAAAAAAACTATGAAACTATGAAAGGGGGTAAAAGTAATACTGGAACTAATTTGGAAGGAGGTATCTACCCGATTTAAAAATAATAAAAATACTATGTATAATATCACTAAACTTCAGGGAAGATATGTAATATTTTCCCTACGTAAAATCATAAATTTGAAAACCTGAAAGGACAGAATTTCTACTCCTCCTTGTTTGTCCAACTAAATTAATTACTCCATCTATTGATATCCAAGGAGAGTGCACTCACCACTGACCGTTGCTCCTTCTTCCAACCTCAATTGAGAAAAATGTAGTTGAAATTACTCTAAGGCCCGTTTGGTAACTTGATTTTAGTTTTGATTTTGGTTTTGGTCTTGGGTGGTTTTAGGTAATCTAAAACCATGTTTGATAAATAGTTGATTTTGGTCTTGGTATAATTATATATATATACTAATATGTATTAAAAATATATAAATATGAAAATATATATATAATTGGAAAAAAATATTAAAATGAATATACATATAATTAAAAAATATTTAAAATTCCCAAAAATAATTGACATTTCTATTTTTTTTATTCCAAAAAATATATATATAATCGAAAAAAATATTTTAAAATGTTAAAATTATATATAAAATTCAAATAATATATATTAAATTCGAAAAAATATTTATAATTCAAAAAAATATAAAATTCTGAAAAATTATATTATATACTGAAATTTTTAAAAAATTTAGAAAAAAAAAGATATAAAATGGGGAAAAATATATAGATTCAAAAGAAATATATAAAATTCAAAAATCATATAAAACAATATTTAAATTTCTATTTTTTTTAAATTCAAAAAAATATATATATAATTGATAAAAATATTTTAAAATGTGAAAATTATATATAAAATTCAAATAATATATATATATAATTGATAAAAATATTTCGCACTTTCCAGAAAATTATAAAATTTTCTCACTTTCTAGAAAATATAAAAAAGTGCGAAATATTTATAATTTTTTCCAAATTTTTTTCTCCAACTTAATTTTCCGAAAATATTGTTTTTCATAATATATGTTTTTGAAAAAATATATATTTTAAGAAAATTATATTTTGAAAAAAATATTTCCGGAAAATTTTAAAATTTTCGTACTTTTTTTTTATTTTTTGAAAAGTGCGAAATATTTAAAATTAAAAAATATATATAATTCAAAAAAAATATAAAATTTTGAAAAATTATATTAAAATATGATTTTTTTCCAAAATATATATTTTTCAAAATATAAAATTTGAAAAATAATTTTTTTGCAAAAAATATATCTTATGTTCCAAAATATGATATTTTGCGAAAAATATATATTATGTTTCAAAATATGATTTTTTTTCCGAAAAATAATTTTTCCCCAAATATTATATATTACTTTTTTCAAAATAATTCATATTTTCGGCCATATATATATATAGAGAGAGAAAAAAAATGTCAAAATTGGTAGGCCAAAACCATAGTTTTAATGGTTGGTTTTAAAAAGCCCAAAACCAAATCCAAAAACCACCAACCAAACATGGTTTGGTCTTCAAATCAAAAACCAAAACCAAAACCAAGCTCAAAACCCACTTCCCAAACAAGCCCTAAGGCTTACTCAAAGGCTTTATTGATTATGGTCCCATTTTTTTGGTATGGTCATGATATTTTGAGATCAGATCATATTTGTTTTGCATTGGTCTCAAAAAATATAACCAGATCAAGTTGAACCAAATTGAACCAAAATGACATTTTTTAGGACCACAATTTTTGGTGGTTCTATTTGGTCTGGTTACAAAATTTATCCAAAATCGAATCAAAATGTCCTCTAATAATTGAACCACATTTAACCAATATATAAACCAAAATACAAAAATAAAAAATAAAAAATTAAATTAATAAAAATAAATGAATAAATAAAATAAAATAAAATATTTATGAATAAAATAATAATATATATAATAAATGAATAAAAATAAATGAATAAATATAAATATAAATAAAATAAAATAAAATATATTTCTGAATAAAATAATAATATAAATGATAAATTAAATAAAATATATTTAAAAATTAATATAAATGAATGAATAAAAAATAAAAAAAATAATGAATAATAAAATATATTTACAATAAATATATATAATAATAAATAATAAATTTATAAATTATATTTATAAATTAATTAAATAATAATAAATGATAAATTAATAATATAAATAATAAAATAAAAATAATTAATAATAAACAAAATGAATTAAATAATAAATAAATAAATAATAAGAAAAATGAATTAAATAATTCAAAAATAATAATAATAATTGATTAAATATAATAATAAATAAATAAATAAAAATAATAAATGAATAAAATATATTTATAAATTAATTAAAATAAACAAATAAATAATAAATTAAATGAATTATATTTATAAAAAATGAATAATAAACAAAATGAAATAAATAATACATAATAATAATTAATAAATTAAATGAATTAAATAATAAAATAAATAAATAAAATAAATAATAAATAATAATATAAATAATAAAATAAATTTGGAGACAAAAAAATAAATGAATTAAATAATATATAAAAATAAGAATAAATAAATAAATAATAAGAAAATTAATTAAATAGTACATTAAAATAATAATAAATAAATGAATTAAATAATATATAAAAATAAGAATAAAGAATAAGAAAATGAATTAAATAATACATTAAAATAATAATAAATAAATAAATAAATAATAAACAAAATGAATTAAATAATACAAAAAAATAATAATATAAATGAATAAAATTTATTTATAAATTAATTAAAATAAATGAATAAATAATAATATAAATAATAAATTAAATGAATTATATTTATAAAAAAATGAATAATAAACAAAATTAATTAAATAATACATAATAATAATTAATAAATTAAATGAATTAAATAATAAAAAACTAAATGAAATAAAATGAATTAAATAATACATAAAAATAATAATAAATAAATACAATAATAAATAATAAATTAATAAAACATATTTATAAAAAAAATAAAAATAAATGAATAAATAATAAAGGAAATGAGTTAAATAATATATAAAAATTATAATAAATAAATATATATTATAATAAATAATAAATAAATAGTAAATAGTAAATGATAAATAATAATTTTTTTTAAAAGCCAAAATATCAAATTGCATTATTTACATGTTATCGACCGTTGAAGTTGTTATGTAATATTAGTGTGTGACTTGTGAAATTTTTTGTAATGACCGGGTTTATTTAAATAATTTCTTTTTCTTCGGTTATAAATTATTATTTTTTTATCTTGTGCATTATGTGGCATTGCATGTGTTTTTGTACATTAAGGATTGTATGATTTGAATTTTTGGGTTCATTTCTATGTTTTGTAAAATTTTCATTTTTGTCGTTGATCGGGTAGTTTCGATATTTTAATTAAATGTGGGGGTTACTTTTGAGTTTGATAAAGATGAGGGTAACTTTTGCAATATATTCATTATGTGTAAATGTGTGACCGAATTCCACATGTTTAATTTTATTTTTATCTTCAACTTTCCAAAAGCATATTCCTCCATCATTTAAAGGTTCAATCATACATCTATTATATTGACACCACTTTATGACATTATTGATGAAAATTTTCAGCCATTATATTGATGTGTTGAGGTTAGCTTTTGCATATTCTCAACAATCAAGCAAAAACCATTTTTTCCATCATTCTCTATTTTTCTCCTATCTTCTTCTTTCTACATTTTGGGCATCTTAGAGTGGGGATTCAATTTTGTGCTCAACTAGGAAGTTGTTCTACGTGTTCCGATCTTCGGTTTAATACCAATTACAGTATGTGATCTATATTATTTAATTTGATTTGATTTTTCAAAAATTCCAGATTGCTAGTTTACATGTTTAGTGAAAATCAAGGCTTTAGATCTCTAATTTATAATATATGTATGGATCAAAATTAGTTTATGAAAATTTTACAGATCATATATAGGTATGTGATTATATGTTCCTGAAAATTTCAGAATTTATAGATAAGTAGAGAGTTAATTAAAAATCTAGGAAAAACATGTTATTCGGATATTGTTGTTGCTGCAGACCGTTTGTTTTTTTTACTCGGTTTGAGAAATTTATAGACCATGTTAAATTATTTATAAATTTTTGAAACTTTTACAGTATGATTTTGTATATGTCTATTATCATCTCTCAAAATTTCAGATCATGTAGATAAATATTTAATTTTCTAAAAATCACGGAAGTAGGCTGTCCAGTGATATTTTACTGCTTGCTGATCCGATTTCGGTTTCGGTTTAGCCAATTGTTTCATATGGTTTCGTATTCTTATAAATCTTGAAACTTTTATTATAACATTTTGAATATGTCTAGGACATATGTACTGAAGATCAAGAATTGTAAGTTAATTTATACTGGTAAGAAAAATTGTTGAGTAGTAACTGTTCAGTTTTAACTGTAGTTTAAAACCGGAACTTGTGTTACCGATTTGAGCTATCTATAATTCTAATTTTGTACTTATAATTTTATCACCTGATCTTGAGTATATAATATGTAAATCTGGAGATTTTGGTAGTCATATAATTCATGGATAGGTTTGTAAAAATCTTGGAGTAAAGGGTGTTCAGTTTTCGGAACTGTTAGGAAAGCTGTCTTTTATAATTATTTTGGACCACTGTCCTTTGATTAAAGCTTATGAAACTTTTACAGTAGATCTACTTAGAGGTTTGGAGTGTATCCTGTAAAGTTCATATTTTTATCAAACCTGTAGAGTTTTCTAAAAATCATAGATTACTTGTTGTCCGTTTTACGGTAGTATTCGAAACCGAACTTTTCGATTCTTAATTAAGTAGCTAAATTTTGTCTATTAATTCCGAATATTTTTTAGTAGATATTTATATATATCAGAATGTTTATTGGCAAATCTTATTATAAAAATAAATATGGTTATGTATATAAAAATTATTCAATATGTGTTAATTGGTTTCGGGCATAACAGGGTACAAATGAAGGCGTGAAGGGAGAACCGTTCGTTTCTTCATTCTCTACACAACCATATTGTTTTGATTGTTGGTATTTTACTGGATATTTTATCAAGTTTGAGGTAGGGATTTATTGGGGTATCGTGTGAGTTTAAGAATCTTCATTTATGCATCTTAATGTTTATATATAGATTCATCATCTTATTGTGCTATGTTTGACATGAGTTGTGAAATTGCATTAATGTGTTTAAATGCATTGATTCATGCCACGATAGAATTTTATTAGGTGGATCATGGAGTGCGGATATATTTATTACTTATGTGCGCATGTGAATGACATTTATGAATTGTGAATTGTGAATGGTGGATTGGTTGTTGATTTTGGGAAATGGTCGTGTGGTGTGAGCAATGGGGGGACGAAGGAGCTCCCGGGGTGCAAGTCCTCGAATTATCGCGCGATTGGTTGACGTCACCGTAGGGTTAGTAGCCCCAAGACGACTAGGCAGATGAACAGGTAGTTCATGTCCTAGGGTTTGTTTCACGACATAATTTTCCCATTTGATGATTTTGAATTTGATGCTATCTCTGTTGTGATAGTTGGATTTGAATTCGTATTGAGAGTATTGGTTTTAATTTCGTGATTATAGAACTTTTAAATTATCTTGATGATATTATTTAAATTGTTCTACATGAGTTTATATTATGATTCCTTATGCATTTATATCATGACATTGGACTAGGGTAGAGACTTGACCCTATACGTATTCATTAATTTACATACTTGCGGAATCTTACGCTTCATGATTTTTCTCTACTGGGCCGTTTGTGCTCACCCCTTATCATTTTTCAGGAAAAGAACCGTTGGTGGATGATGCATGAGCTACTGGATATTTGTGGAATTTGAACTTATAATAATTACATCTTTATGTAATAATAAAGATTGCGTGCTTATTATGATTTGTAATTGTTTGGCTTTGGACTAGTGTGTTCGTGTTGTAATTTGGTTTGGTTTCGGGATTTGGGTATGATTTTATTATTTCTATTTCGCTTCCGCGCTAGTGAATTATAAACAATGTCGGTTGACCAGTTTGACCATTTGATATTTTTATGAATTTTAATTAAATTTAAGTCATTATCCGGGTTTTCGGATTCGGGGCGTGACAACGTG
Source organism: Cornus suecica (assembly GCA_963922005.1). Classification (NCBI taxonomy): domain Eukaryota; kingdom Viridiplantae; phylum Streptophyta; class Magnoliopsida; order Cornales; family Cornaceae; genus Cornus; species Cornus suecica. Next base: position 11,537,760 of record OY998246.1, on the reverse strand, counting down.
GTATCAGAGCTTTAGGTCGTTTTACCTTTGGGACGACGGGATAAGGCCTAGTTATGTGAACGTTTGTTTTACTGTTGCCTTTGAGTGGAATGTGTTGATGTGAAGTTACAAGAGTATAAAGCTGATTATTTAGCAATTAAATGTATCTAATCACTATCTCTTGTGACATAGAATCATGCCTCCGAGGAGAGCACCAGTGGATCCCCAGGTTGGTGATCAGATTGCTCGTGATATGGCCAGTGCGTTTCAGCGGATTGCACGGGAGGCTATTCAAGGTGCACAAGACCTGAATGTGGGGAACGGAACAATGCGAATTTTGAAAGAGTTTAAAAAGCTAGCACCGCAGGACTTTATCGGAGGACCTGATCCATTCGTCGCAGAGCATTGGTTGGAGCGAATGGAAAGGGATTTCAGAGTTGCAGGGATTCAGGATGGCATTCTTCGGGTTTCTCTTGCTTCATATCATCTGACGGAGGATGCGGGTATGTGGTGGAAGAATGTGGGGTTCACTCATGACACCGATACTATGGACTGGGATACGTTCAAGACCTTGTTCTTAGACGAGTATTTTCCAGTGACTAAGAGGGATGCTCTAAAGGTCGAGTTCATTCACTTGATTCAGGGAAGTATGTCAGTGGGTGAATATGCTAATAAATTCACTTCATTATCAAGGTTTGGTAGGGAGATGGTGACTCTTGAAGAGGACCGGGCAAAGAAATTTGTAAGGGGTTTGAAGTTTGAGCTACGGGCCAAGATAGCAGTATTAGAAGTTCCCACTTATGCTATTGCTTTACGCAAGGCATTGGTAGCTGAAGAAGAGTTTAAGGACTTTCAAAGGATTAGAGATTCAAAGAACCGTGCTAGGGATACGACTTCCTTCTCTGGAGATCACCAAAGGAAGAAACCCAAGGGCAGATCTTATTTTTCTCAGGGTTCACAGTCAGTTCATTCTGCTCCGACGATTACTATGCCGACTGGGTCAGTCAAGGATCGAGTGACTTGTTTCGAGTGCCATCAGCAGGGACACTACCGGAGTGAGTGCCCTCAGAGACAGTCAAGGGGTCCGATCACTTGTTTCCAGTGTGGTAAGCTAGGACACACAAAGAGGGACTGTCCGCAGTTAGGATGGGGTTCACAGAGCAGTGCTGGGTCACAACAGAGGACAGGACAAGCACAGCCAGTTCAGTCAGGATTCAGGGCTCCACAGCCAGTTCAGCCTGCACATTCTGGACAGGGATCTCGGTATTCAAAAGGAGGTAACCCTGGTATGATGAGCCAGCAGCAGTCAGGGCAAGGCAGTGCACAGTCGGGACAGAGGACTCAGGGTCGTGTGTTCGCGATCACTCCACCCGATGCCTCAGCAGGTCCAGCAGTTGTTCGAGGTATTTTTCTTGTTTCTAGTTCTTGGGCTCGAGTTCTTGTTGATTCTGGTGCTTCCCATTCTTTTATCTCTAGTTCTTTTGCATCTGCATTGGGGTTAGAGGTTGAGTTTCTCGATAGAGCCTTGTGTGTGGATACACCAACTGGTAATGAGTTGATCTTAGCCAGAGTTTGCCGAGATTGTAAGATCACGATTGCAGGAAGAGTTTTAGTGTTTGATTTTATCCTTCTAGAGATGACCAGCTTTGATGTGATCTTGGGGATGGATTGGCTTTCAGCTTTCCGAGCCAACATCGATTGCTTTCGGGGAAGGGTTTCCGTCTGTACTCCTGATGGTGATTGTTTTTGTTTCGTGGGGGATCGGAGCCATTTTCTCACTTCTTCTCTTCATAGTTTGGGCAGTCGAAGAGGAGATAGTTCTTTCCTAGCTAATCTTCTGGCCTATGAAGACGAGGAGCATGGTTCTTATGGTGACTTTCCGAGGGTGGTCTGTGAGTTCACGGATGTTTTTCCAGAAGATTTGACCGAGTTGCCCCCAAAACGAGAAGTGGAGTTCGGCATTGACGTCATTCCCGGTACCGATGCAATTTCTATGGCACCGTATCGTATGGCACCGGCCGAGTTGGAAGAGCTGAAAAATCAATTGGAGGATCTAAGGATGAAAGGTTTTATACGTCCTAGTGCATCGCCTTGGGAAGCTCCTGTTCTTTTTGCGAAAAAGAAAGATGGATCTCTCAGGCTTTGTATTGATTATAGGAAGCTGAATCAAGTTACGATCAAGAACAAGTATCCGTTGCCGAGGATAGACGACTTGTTTGATCAACTTAAAGGATCCAAATGCTTTTCAAAGATAGACTTGAGATCAGGTTACTACCAATTGAGGGTCAAGGATGAGGATATCTCGAAGACAGCTTTTCGCACTCGGTACGGTCATTTTGAGTTCCTTGTTATGCCATTTGGTTTGACAAATGCACCGGCAGCATTCATGGATCTAATGAACCGGGTATTCAGTGCTTACTTAGACAAGTTTGTGGTGGTCTTTGTGGATGACATTTTAGTGTATTCATCGTCCGAGAAGGAGCACGAGGAGCATCTAAGGATTGTTTTACAAATCCTTAGGGATAACCAGTTGTATGCAAAGTATGAGAAGTGCGAGTTTTGGCTACCTAAGGTACAGTTCCTTGGGCATGTTGTCTCTGCGGAAGGAATCTCGGTAGATCCTTCTAAAGTTGAGGCTGTGATGAGTTGGAATCAACCACGTAATGTGTTTGAGATTAGGAGCTTTTTGGGATTGGCTGGCTATTACCGGAGATTCGTGAAGGATTTTTCGAGGTTAGCACAACCGATGACACGTCTCACTCGGAAAGGGGTGAAGTTCGTGTGGAATGAAGCTTGTGAGCTTGCCTTTAAAGAATTGAAGCACAGGTTGACATCAACACCGATCTTAGTGATTCCAGAGAGGGGATTGGGCTATGTGATTTATTGCGATGCTTCTATAGAGGGCTTGGGGTGTGTCTTAATGCAGACAGAGAGGGTAGTTGCTTATGGGTCTCGACAACTAAAGACTCATGAAAAGAACTATCCCACCCACGACTTAGAGCTAGCAGCAGTGATCTTTGCACTGAAGAGTTGGAGACATTACCTGTACGGGGAGAAGTTTGAAATTTTCTCTGATCATAAAAGTTTAAAGTATCTTTTTTCGCAAAAGGACTTGAACATGAGACAGAGAAGGTGGGTTGAGTACATGGGGGACTATGATTTCGAGTTACAGTACCATCCTGGAAAGGCCAATGTTGTGGCTGATGCTTTGAGTCGGAAGTCACGGGGGTCAATTTCTAGCATTATCATTCGCGAATGGCAGATGATGAAGGATATCGCAGAGTTGGGGTTGATTTTCAGTGATGACAATGAGTCAGCTACCTTATTTAGCCTGACAATCCAACCCACTCTTATTGACGAGGTGATTGAGTCACAGAGAGGGGTAAACGAGATGGATTCCATTCGTACTCGAATTTCAGCTGGTGAGACCGTGGATGATTGGACCTTGCACTCTGATGGGGGTCTAAGGTTCAAAGGGAAGATGGTGGTGCCAAAAGCGAGCAAGGAGAAGGTGATGAAGGATTTTCACTGTTCGAGGTTTGTAGTACATCCCGGTGGTACTAAGATGTATCACAACTTGAGATGCCAGTTTTGGTGGAGGGGCATGAAGCGTGATGTTGCTCAGTTTGTTGCCAGATGTCTTACTTGTCAGCAAGTAAAGGCTGAACATCAGAAGCCTGCAGGTCTGTTGCAACCATTGCCAGTGGCAGAGTGGAAGTGGGAACACATCACTATGGATTTCGTAACAGGATTACCAATGACGCAGAAGGGGCATGATGCAGTATGGGTTATTGTTGACAGGTTGACCAAGACAGCTCATTTTCTGGCCATACGAGAGATAGATGGCGCAGAGGCACTCAGTAGGGTGTTTATTGACCAGATTGTCAGATTACACGGTGTTCCAGTTTCTATCGTGTCGGACAGGGATCCGAGGTTTACTTCACGATTTTGGCAGGGTTTCCAGTCAGCTCTTGATTCAGAGTTGAGGTTTAGCACGACATTTCATCCTCAGACTGATGGTCAATCGGAAAGGACTATTCAGATATTGGAGGATATGTTACGGGCTTGCATTCTGGATTTTCAGGGTAATTGGGATGGTCATCTACCATTGGTTGAGTTTGCGTACAACAATAGTTACCAGGCCAGTATTGAGATGGCACCATTCGAGGCGTTGTATGGCAGGCCATGTAGATCTCCTGTTTGTTGGACTGAGGTTGGCGAGAAATCTATTTTGGGTCGTGACTTGAGGCGATCAGAGATTATTCATGAAACAACAGAGAAGATCAAGATGATTCGACAACGATTGATCACAGCTCAGAGCCGACAGAAAAGCTATGCTGACCGAAGGAGGAGACCATTATCCTTTGATGTGGGGGACCATGTGTTTCTAAAGGTTTCTCCGCGAAAGGGATTGATGAGATTTCGGCGAGGTGGCAAGTTATCGCCACGGTTTATCGGACCTTTCGATATTTTGGATCGTGTTGGTGAGGTGGCTTATCGTTTGGCTTTACCACCAGAGTTGTCCAGAGTTCACAATGTTTTTCATGTATCTATGTTGAGGAAGTATGAGCCAGATCAGTCACATGTTTTGGATTGGGTCGATGTGGAGGTTGATGAGGATGTCACCTATGAGGAGCGACCTGTTCAGATTTTGGACTCTAAAGATCAGGTTCTTCGTGGAAAGGTGATTCATCTAGTCAAAGTTTTGTGGCATCATCATGGCATGGAGGAGGCTACATGGGAGCGTGAGGACGAGGTCCGTGCCAACTATCCTGATCTTTTTGCCACTTAAGGTACGTCACGATTTCGGGGACGAAATCTTTTTAAGGAGGGGAGGTTGTAATGACCGGGTTTATTTAAATAATTTCTTTTTCTTCGGTTATAAATTATTATTTTTTTCTCTTGTGCATTATGTGGCATTGCATGTGTTTTTGTACATTAAGGATTGTATGATTTGAATTTTTGGGTTCATTTCTATGTTTTGTAAAATTTTCATTTTTGTCGTTGATCGGGTAGTTTCGATATTTTAATTAAATGTGGGGGTTACTTTTGAGTTTGATAAAGATGAGGGTAACTTTTGCAATATATTCATTATGTGTAAATGTGTGACCGAATTCCACATGTTTAATTTTATTTTTATCTTCAACTTTCCAAAAGCATATTCCTCCATCATTTAAAGGTTCAATCATACATCTATTATATTGACACCACTTTATGACATTATTGATGAAAATTTTCAGCCATTATATTGATGTGTTGAGGTTAGCTTTTGCATATTCTCAACAATCAAGCAAAAACCATTTTTTCCATCATTCTCTATTTTTCTCCTATCTTCTTCTCTCTACATTTTGGGCATCTTAGAGTGGGGATTCAATTTTGTGCTCAACTAGGAAGTTGTTCTACGTGTTCCGATCTTCGGTTTAATACCAATTACGGTATGTGATCTATATTATTTAATTTGATTTGATTTTTCAAAAATTCCAGATTGCTAGTTTACATGTTTAGTGAAAATCAAGGCTTTAGATCTCTAATTTATAATATATGTATGGATCAAAATTAGTTTATGAAAATTTTACAGATCATATATAGGTATGTGATTATATGTTCCTGAAAATTTCAGAATTTATAGATAAGTAGAGAGTTAATTAAAAATCTAGGAAAAACATGTTATTCGGATATTGTTGTTGCTGCAGACCGTTTGTTTTTTTTACTCGGTTTGAGAAATTTATAGACCATGTTAAATTATTTATAAATTTTTGAAACTTTTACAGTATGATTTTGTATATGTCTATTATCATCTCTCAAAATTTCAGATCATGTAGATAAATATTTAATTTTCTAAAAATCACGGAAGTAGGCTGTCCAGTGATATTTTACTGCTTGCTGATCCGATTTCGGTTTCGGTTTAGCCAATTGTTTCATATGGTTTCGTATTCTTATAAATCTTGAAACTTTTATTATAACATTTTGAATATGTCTAGGACATATGTACTGAAGATCAAGAATTGTAAGTTAATTTATACTGGTAAGAAAAATTGTTGAGTAGTAACTGTTCAGTTTTAACTGTAGTTTAAAACCGGAACTTGTGTTACCGATTTGAGCTATCTATAATTCTAATTTTGTACTTATAATTTTATCACCTGATCTTGAGTATATAATATGTAAATCTGGAGATTTTGGTAGTCATATAATTCATGGATAGGTTTGTAAAAATCTTGGAGTAAAGGGTGTTCAGTTTTCGGAACTGTTAGGAAAGCTGTCTTTTATAATTATTTTGGACCACTGTCCTTTGATTAAAGCTTATGAAACTTTTACAGTAGATCTACTTAGAGGTTTGGAGTGTATCCTGTAAAGTTCATATTTTTATCAAACCTGTAGAGTTTTCTAAAAATCATAGATTACTTGTTGTCCGTTTTACGGTAGTATTCGAAACCGAACTTTTCGATTCTTAATTAAGTAGCTAAATTTTGTCTATTAATTCCGAATATTTTTTAGTAGATATTTATATATATCAGAATGTTTATTGGCAAATCTTATTATAAAAATAAATATGGTTATGTATATAAAAATTATTCAATATGTGTTAATTGGTTTCGGGCATAACAGGGTACAAATGAAGGCGTGAAGGGAGAACCGTTCGTTTCTTCATTCTCTACACAACCATATTGTTTTGATTGTTGGTATTTTACTGGATATTTTATCAAGTTTGAGGTAGGGATTTATTGGGGTATCGTGTGAGTTTAAGAATCTTCATTTATGCATCTTAATGTTTATATATAGATTCATCATCTTATTGTGCTATGTTTGACATGAGTTGTGAAATTGCATTAATGTGTTTAAATGCATTGATTCATGCCACGATAGAATTTTATTAGGTGGATCATGGAGTGCGGATATATTTATTACTTATGTGCGCATGTGAATGACATTTATGAATTGTGAATTGTGAATGGTGGATTGGTTGTTGATTTTGGGAAATGGTCGTGTGGTGTGAGCAATGGGGGGACGAAGGAGCTCCCGGGGTGCAAGTCCTCGAATTATCGCGCGATTGGTTGACGTCACCGTAGGGTTAGTAGCCCCAAGACGACTAGGCAGATGAACAGGTAGTTCATGTCCTAGGGTTTGTTTCACGACATAATTTTCCCATTTGATGATTTTGAATTTGATGCTATCTCTGTTGTGATAGTTGGATTTGAATTCGTATTGAGAGTATTGGTTTTAATTTCGTGATTATAGAACTTTTAAATTATCTTGATGATATTATTTAAATTGTTCTACATGAGTTTATATTATGATTCCTTATGCATTTATATCATGACATTGGACTAGGGTAGAGACTTGACCCTATACGTATTCATTAATTTACATACTTGCGGAATCTTACGCTTCATGATTTTTCTCTACTGGGCCGTTTGTGCTCACCCCTTATCATTTTTCAGGAAAAGAACCGTTGGTGGATGATGCATGAGCTACTGGATATTTGTGGAATTTGAACTTATAATAATTACATCTTTATGTAATAATAAAGATTGCGTGCTTATTATGATTTGTAATTGTTTGGCTTTGGACTAGTGTGTTCGTGTTGTAATTTGGTTTGGTTTCGGGATTTGGGTATGATTTTATTATTTCTATTTCGCTTCCGCGCTAGTGAATTATAAACAATGTCGGTTGACCAGTTTGACCATTTGATATTTTTATGAATTTTAATTAAATTTAAGTCATTATCCGGGTTTTCGGATTCGGGGCGTGACATTTTTGTTATCGTAATTTTTGTATAATAAAAAATGTGGCTTGTATAAACCTATTTGTTGTTATATTTGATAATTGGAGTGCAATAATCATACTCTAAGAAATTTTTACAAAACCAATATAACATTATTATGTAAGAAATACATAATAAAAATTAATTAAAAAGACTTTAACAAATGTTTACAAATTAAATGTGTGGGTTTTAAGGTTATTACATTATATAAAGTATATTCAATATTTTCACAATTTACTAGAAATTTAAGACTAGACCAGTTTGTCAAACATGATCTGGTTCAAAGAAGTTTGGAACCAGACAGTTTGTCAAACATGGTCTGGTTCCAGTTTCCTCAGACCAATACCTTCAGACCATAACGCTTACCAAACAGAATTTCAAAACATCACTCAAACAAGACCAGAGATAACCGGACCAGACCGATTACCAAACGGGGCCTAAAGAAAAGGTAACATGGTCGCCTTTAATTTTTCATCCCATTAATCACAAACTATAAATGGTATAAAACTATATAAAAAATATTCTATATTTTGTAATAAGTTGAAAATTCACAAATTAATACGTTTGAAAATGATGATATATTATAACTTTAACTCTTTATTTTGCTTAATAAATTGAAGTTAAGAAAATATATACACATTATTCAATTAGTATACTTATAATATTATTATAACTTAAATAAATTGACTAATATAATATAGAGTAGTAACACAGAATTTATGGGCTTTTACTTTATACTAACAGCTATATTCAAGGTATAATCCCTAAATTTAGAGAGTAAAATAATCAACCATTCAAATCCTTAAAACAAATGCATTCCTATAACTTCTCTCGCCCACAATAATCATATATAGTTGAATAAATGTTGCTTCTACTTATATAGACATCCATTTTTTTAACCTAGTATAAATTTTAAGTTCCAAAAATTTCCATACGAGTATAGATATTTGGATCTCTCAACTCTATTGCAATCTTCTCTCATTTTGTGGGGGTTCGCCGATTTTAAATGATGTGAAGATAGTTTCTACACAAGTTCGTCAGCCAAAACCACAGTATTGATGCTCTTATTACTTTTGACTTTCTTTTACAGAGAAAAATGAAAGAGAAATGAAGGAAAAGACCATGAGTACAAGCAATTGAAATATTTTCTCTCTCTAGGAATTTCTCTCCCCCCCCCCCCCCCCAAAAGTCCTCCACAAATGAACCCTTGCACCTCTATTTATAGGCGCGACCGCTCAGTAATCCTCGCGGCTTGTATTGCCACGTCAGCACTAGTCTCGCGACGTGGTTCAATCATCCTCGCGGATTCCATTGCCACGTCAGCACCTGTCTCGCGACATGGTTCCTGCGTACTTAATCCGTGATATAAATACCTTGTACAGTATTATTCTACGCCCGCGATTACGGAAAACGGATTCGCGTACTCTTATGCGTAATTAATACCGCACACCATAAATACCTTTTGCACAATATCATCTCGCGCACTTAACTTCGCGAAACGGATTCGCGTTATCCTATGCGCGGATTTATACAGTGCACCATAAATACCTGGCACAGTGTCATCTTGCTTTTGATTACGCGAAACGGATTCGCGTAGTCTCATGCATAGGTCATGCTGTGCGACATGCCCCGTGATCCGCGCCTATTTCATCGCGGATCTGATTTATCCTTAGCCAAGGATGCCGTTATAGCTTTGCCGGGTTATGACCAATCATGCATGTCTTGGTCATGTCCCTGAATACTATCGACCTCTCTAGGGTACTCTTTGCTTAGGATTGCGTAAATAAGGTCGCGACCCACTATTTACTCATCCCCAGCATTTCCCCTAGATTCCGAGTAGTACTCCCTTCGCGAGCAGCATATAGGGTTATGAGTTTCTGATGCGAGCTATAAAACACATCAGCCTCTCATACCTCCCTCTGTGTAATGCAAGCTCTCGCGTAAAACCTATATTTGGGCTATTTCCCCAAGTAATCAATTATTTGGGCCAATCTCCCAAATGATCTTTTACTTGGGCCGGTTTCCCCAAATATACCAAACCTGGGCCATATCCCAGATAAATAAAGGTTGGGCCATATCCCAGATAAATAAGGGTTGCGGATCAACAATCCGTTTCGCGAATTACCACCTTTACATTTTTTCCCCATTGCGCTTTGATACTTAGCCAAGTATTAAATCGCAATAACCTGTGACCTTGCAAATGACAGTGCCATATCTTGTTGTTTGAGGGTTGTCTTTCCCCTTGCCGATTCTTCGCTCTCTATTTTTATGGGTAAAACATGTTTTCCGTCCTTCGCGACTATTATTTTCAATCTGCGACCCTTCTTCATCTCGCGACTATCATTTCTAATCCGCGATACTTCCTTATTTGCTTTGATGTTTTTCAGTCAAACTTATGTATGTACGGATTTCGCTTTTAACCATGTCTTTGCTGCTTTTTCCAATTAGTCCATTTTTTCAGATTCGCGACTCTTTTTTAAGCGCTTGGCCAGGCGACCTTTCGCCTTCCTCGCGCATTTAATGCGCCTCTTCGGTTTTCGCGCCCATCACTTATATATTTCTGTCATGTCATTTTTGTTCCCTCACTTATATTTTCCCCAGAGCACTGTGTTTTTCTTTCATTTTGCACTCGTTTCTCATAACTTATTCCTTCTTCGCGCACACCCCCCCTTCATTTTCAAAGCTTATTCACAAGTTTACTCCACCATGACAAAAACTTCTACACCAAAACTTCTTGCACCTCCTTCCGGGATTGCTCCCTCTGTTCCTAATGTTTCAGAGTGGAAGAAAACTCCTTTCTTAAACTCTCAAGACATATTCTGGGATTCCGCGAGAGATTTTACTTCCCCCTCTATTTCGAGTCCGCCTCTTACCCTGGATCCTGATAATGAAGCAAAAACTGCTTTTATTCCTCCACTCTCTATTCCACGCCTTCTTGTGGAGAGGGGTGACACACCCTTTTCCTTCATTGAGTATGAGGGACATGTTGCCCCCATCAGTGACTGGAAGATGTGGTCTAGTCACATTCTTACTCAAGATCGTCATCGCGCCACCTTGGCCAAGGCTGGCATTCTTGAGTCCATAGAGCTGTTTTCGGACTTCTATGTCCGTCGTGATGTGGATGCATTGACAACTTTGATCTCGCGCTGGAGCACATTTTCCCATACCTTTGTTGCTTCTTGGGGGGAGTTCACTCCTACCATTGAAGATGTGGTGGTCCTATTTCGGCTACCTGTACTCGATTCGCGCCCTATCAAGGCACCTCTAGTTGAGGATGAAGACAAGAAGATTCTTAATCAACTTCGCGATTGTGGCAAATATGCCTGCAAGCGAGGAAGCTGGTTTGATAAGGGCGTACTTCTTCCTGAACAAGCCATATCCAGTCGCCCGAAGTTGTCCTATGCTGCCTGGTGCCACCACTTCTTTCGCGAGTATTCTCCGCGAAAACCAGCTCCAGGAGATGATCGCGAATCAGTCCCAGGTCCTCAATTTAATGGGCCTTTGGAACTCGCGGGGTTTCTCGCCTATTGGCTAGATCGTTACATATTTCAAGGCAAGCCAGAGGACGGTCCCAGCCGCATGGTGTTCCTTCTAGCAGGCATGCTTTCGCGAGGTGTGCGAATTGCCTTGGCCCCACTTTTCCTTGGCACCCTGTATTCGCAGCTGGACACCCTTGCGAATGATTTCGCACGCTCATTAGGTAGGTATGATATCAGTACTCATATTTCAGCTACATTTCTTACCCTTTTTCTTTTCGAGCGCTTCCCAAATTATGCTCCCATTCCTTCTTCCCTTTCTCCTCACTCTTTGGAAACCACCATACCTGTTCCTTCAAAGTCGCGGGCAACCCGCTGGACTTCTCTTTCATCTTCAAAAACCTTTTCTTTATTCATTGATATATTTTCTGAATTTTCCTGGCGTCCATACGCCACCTCTTTGGAAGGTTTCTACTCTCCTGATTTTTATCCCAGGGAAGAGATAGTATCATATGATATAGCAGTAGATGATCATCTCGTTTTTGCACCTATTACCCACAAGTGCCACATCCCTGTTTTCAGTGAGACCTTTGATACCGTCACACCCTATAACCCCTCCCGCGTAGCAAGACAATTAGGCTTTGATCAGGCTATTCCCCCTCCACTTCCTCTATACCGCGAGGATAACTTTGACAGGTGCTTCATTTCCTATCGGGAGTCAATTGAGAGAAGTGTTCGTATATTTTCTACCGTTATTTTTATTCAGCCTGGCACTCGCAGAGGTGGAGTAACTGCAGCCTATCATGAATTCTGGAAAGAACAACTTGTGTTATTTCAAATTTTTATGGCTGAAGCTCCCCCTGTTCCTATTCCCGCTTCGATCTTTATTGGAGATCCGTCTTTAAAGCTTCGCAAGGCTAGAGCCAAGATTACTCCCAAATATCATGCTCAACCTTCACAACCTCAAAAACCCAAAACAGCGACTCGCAAGCGGTCTCATCGCGAGGAGATCCCTCTCGCGGTACCACTAAATCGCGAAGAACCTATCGCGAGGCGTCTGGTAAATATCTAAGTCTCCTCTCCTTTTTCAATACGTTATGTATTTTCTTATGTTGTTACTAACTCTTCTGTTCTTCTTACAGCGTTCCAGTGCCCAAGCTATACGTACTACCAGCGTCTCGACTGATTCATTGGACCAAGTTCCCTTATCGATTAGACTTAAAAATCTTTCCGATGCAGCGATACTGGACGATGTTCCCCTTGCGAAGAGAAAAAGGAAACTTACCAAGGTCTCGCAGACTGTTGCAGCGGTTGATTTTTCTAGCTCAGAGGAGGCCCCTTTGGTGCGAAAACATAAATCTTCGTCTGTTATTCCACCTCCTGGTGCTTCCAACCTTACCTCAGAAGAGGCATCCCTGGCCGAAAGGCGGCGACTTGCCTTGGAGAAATTAAAGAACAAAAAGAAGGCTGATGCGACCTCATCGTTGCTTGACACTGTTGCTCGTGTGGTCGAGGAGATGAGGCAGAGGAGACAGAAGTCGCCAGTATACTCTCCGATTTACCCAGGACAGCGCTTTCCCAGAGTAAGCTTCAAACTTTTTTCTTTAATCACCTATTTCCAGTTACTGATTCATCATTTTTAATACTTCTCTTTTATCTTTGTTTTAGGCTCTCGCGAGACCTCATCCCCGCGTGCTCCAGCCTCTCCGAGAGGTGGCCTCCATTCTGTCGCAGCATCATCTGATGATGAGGACCATCTCACCATCAACTCATTATTCGGCCAACCTACTCTTGAAGAGGAAACAGATGATGATACTCCCTATTCATCTCGTGATAGTGTTATATCCGCGACCTCCACTCCAGAGGTAAATCGCGAAGTATCCTCAGATCGCGAGATTGAAGTGACCACAGCTTCTCGCGAGGCCTCGCCCAAGCTGCCTTCCATCCCAGTTTCCCCAAAGGTCGTTGATGATAGAGCAAAGGACCCAGATTTTGATGATAGGCATTTGCAGCCTCTTCGTGGTGATCTTGCATCTGAGGTTGCTGCAGCCTTCGCAGATCATCCTAGTATTGAGAGATCCATATTTGGCACCCCTCTCCCAGAAGTTGAGGGAGGCGAGGGAGGTACCTTCGCGTTTTTTCCTTTGTTCTTCTATTTGTCTTTTTAATGTCAAATCGTGATTTTAACATGTCTTTTCTCCTTCCCCCCTTTTTTTTAGGTATAAACTCCGAAGCTCAAGATATGATTGATGAGCTACTTCATGATACTCGGGGGATTTCTGAGGGTCAGACATTGTTTCCTCCAGGTTCTCCTACTGAGACCCATATAGAGGTACCTCGATCTCCTTCTCGCAACATTGTATCAGAGCCTCGCGATCTTGCTCGCGTGATTGCCACAGATCCTCGCGACCAGGTCTCTCACGAACAAGCTTCTGCTTCTCGCGCTCCTCCCCGGGTTCCTGATTATGACACTACCTCCTTAGTGCCAGTACCTTGGCATCAGTGGTTCTGCTATCCCCGCGATATACCAGTGCTAAATCTGATAGAGGCAGCTCATCCGGAGACTTTTACTCACATGGAAGTTCATGAGCCACTCTTGCAAACAGTCCACCTCCAGCTTGTTGCAGATGTGTTCAGGACCCTTTCGGAGACTGCCATTCAGGATCTCGTCCCAGATACTCTGCCAAGATGCCATGCTCGCATAAAGGACTGGAAAAAGATTGGGATGAATGTTTCTTGGTGGGAGACCCGTCTGACTGTCATTCAGAGACTCTATGATCATTATCTTGTCGAGTTGAGGGGACGCGAGGCTCTTCAAAGAAAACAGGCAGAAATTGCAGAGACCCGCAGACAGTTAGCACTGCTCGAGGAGGATGAGAAGAAACTACAGGATTCAGCTAAACATCTTGAGCATGCCCATTTCTATTTAGAGGAGCATGAAGGTTTCAAGTTATCAGATCCCATTACTCGGGATCTTTTCTAGTTCATCACTTGTATATATATTCTTGTATTTTGCTATATATCCTTGTATTTTGATAGAAATATTGACATACTTTTATATACATGGGATGTTTTGTTTGATTTTCCTTGTCCTTGTTTGAAACTTTATGCTTGATACAATTTAATCCATTTTACATTCAAAGGTCCAGTCCTCTCACGTGTGACTTCATGCTCCATTTTGTAATACCCACTGCTACTTTCACTTATAATCACATACGGCCCTTCCCACTTAGCTTCAAATTTTCTTAGCCTTTGTCCCCTCATGATTGCCGGTACCACTTTCAACACTCTGTCTCCCTCCTTGAACCATCTGAACCGTACCCTTTTATTGTAGCTCCTTGCCTGTTTCTTATTGTACTCCTTCTGATTTGCAAAAGCTTCGGCCCTCATTTCATCCAATCCTTCTATCTCCAATAGCCTGTCCTCCAAACTGCTGTTGCATACCAGCCTTTTAGCAGTCAACTCCAATTCTGCAGGTAGTACAGCCTCTACTCCGTATACCAGTGCATAAGGGGTCATGTTTGTAGCGCTTCGGTATGCGGTTCGATGTGCCTATAGTGCTATTGGAAGTTCTTCTGCCCATTTCTTCTGATTATCATGCACCATTCTGGACAAGATTAGAATCAATGCTTTATTGGAGGCTTCAGCCTGTCCATTTCCTTTCGGATAGTAAGGCGTGGACTTGTGATGAATGACTGAGTATCTCCCCAACAAATCCGCGACCTTACTATTGATAAAAGAAGTTCCGTTATTAGATAGTATCACTTTTGGTATCCCAAATCGACAGATGATGTTTTCTTTTATGAATCGCACCACATTGTCTGTTGTCGTTCTTCGTAATGGGATAGTTTCTACCCATTTTGTGAATAACTCAGTTGCTACTAAAACCCATGCATGTCCCTGAGCCTGCGGCGTGATTGGTCCAATTATATCCAGCGCCCAAGTATGGAAAGGCCAGGGGGTTGCTAAGCTGTGCAATTCAGTTCCCGGAGCATGAATAAGATCCCCATGTACCTGACAGACATGACATTTCCTGACAAAATCACTGCAGTCCCTTTCCATTGTTGGCCAGTAATACCCAGAGGATAGAAACTGTTGGAACATTTTTCTAGGGCCTTGGTGACCAAACAAATGAACCTGTTTTAATATTTCCCCTGCTTCTTCTTCGCTTACACATTTCATCAATTTTCCTTCGAAGCTTTTGCGAAACAATTTTGCCTCTTGTAAGACAAATCGCGAGGCCAATTTTCTGAACCGCGGTTGATCTTTTTCCGGCAAAATCCCATTCTTCAAATAGTGCACATATTTGTCCCGCCAGTCTATTAAGTCTGCTATATTGCCTTCACTCGCGGATGGATATGCATTACAGTTTTGACAGCTACTTTGTAACTTTACTGCCTCATCCTTCATACTTGGCCAAAAGAAGCCTTCTCTCTACAAAACTCGATAGAGACTGACGTCCGTTTGACCGCATATTTTCCTGTGAGCTTTCTGGAGCAGTTCCTTTATCTCGTCTATTGCTATACATCTAGCCAAAATTCCTCCGGCGGCCCTGTAATATAACGCGCCTTTTATGAGTTGGTACTCCCGTCTCAAGGCATTGTTATCGTTCTTCAGTAGAGCATGTACTATCTGTGCCCTTCAATCATGTTCTTTATACTCCTCTGATTCCTCTCCGTTACTGATCACTGAGTCAGTTCTTCGTACTACTTGTACAGAAGACTTCATTCCTTGGAAATTTATTCGCGAACCCAATGTCGCCAGTGCATCGGATCGTCGGTTGTTTTCTCGCGGCTCGTGTGTAAAACTCACAGTCTCAAAGTCTTCTATCATCTGTCGAATAAGGGTTCTATAGGACACCAGATGAGGTTCTTTGACAACATACTCCCCTCTAATCTGCTTAATGACCAACTTGGAATCTCCTTTAACGTGAAGTATTCTTGCCCCCAACCTTTGAGCCATTATCAACCCTAGCGCCAGTCCTTCATACTCAGCAATGTTATTGGTACAAGGAAAGTCAAGCTTGTAGGCCATGACTAATTCCTCTTTTGTTTCTTTATTCCTCAGTACGAAACCAGCTCCCCCTCCTTTTTCAGTGGATGAACCATCAAACTCTAGAGTGAACTCCGCGCTCTGTGCCATGCTTGCCATTCCTATCTCCTCCACCATGGGCTCAGCCCCTCCTGGAAATAATGCCAGTAAGTATGACAAGGCTTGGCTTTTTACTGCTTTTGGTCTAGAACATGTGATCTCATATTCAGATAGCGCTAATAACCACCGAGCAGTTCTTCCACTGAGTATGGGCTTCGTGAGCAAATATCGTATGGGGTCACTTTTCGTGATTAGCTCTAATGGATGTGCCAACAAATAGTGTCTAAACTTCTGGGCTGCGAATACTAAAGTGAGACAGTGCTTTTCCAATGATGAGTACCGCGACTCTGGTCCTTTGAGTACCCGACTGATATAATAAACCGGTTTTTCTTCTCCTTCATGCTCTTGGGCCAATAGAGCTCCCACGGACTTGTTGGTGGAAGTGAGATACATTTTCAATGGTTTTCCTGTTTCGGGCGCTACCATTGTTTTTGGTGATGCCAAAATCTTTTTGATTTTCTCAAAAGCCTCCTGCTGTTCTTCTCCCCAGCTATATACGGATTTTTCTTTCAACAACGGCATGAGTGGGTGAGTTACCTCTGCCAGTGCTGGGATAAATCTCCTCAGGTAAGATATCTTTCCCATAAAAGTTTTCAACATTTTGCGAGTTGCAGGTGGAGCCATTTCTAATACAGCCTTAGCCTTTGTCGGGTCCATATCAATGCCATGCCGATGTACGACACACCCCAAGAATTTTCCTTCTGGTACTCCAAAGGCACATTTGAGAGGATTCATTTTTAAATTATATTCGCGACATCGTTGCAGTACCTTTCGCAAATCTCCCACATGATCCTGTATGGCTCTGGATTTCACTACCAAATCATCGACATAGTCCTCCACATTTTTATGCATTAGATCATGGAATATGGCTGTCATCGCGCGCTGATACGTGGCCCCAGCATTTTTAAGCCCAAACGGCATGACCGTATAGTGAAAATTCCCCATTGGGGTGCGAAAAGCAGTTTTCTCAGCATCTTCCGGCGCCATTTTAATCTGATTGTACCCACTGAACCCGTCCATTAATGAGAAAATCTCGTGTCCTGAGGTTGCATCCACCATGGTGTCAATGTTGGGAAGAGGGAAATTGTCTTTTGGGCAAGCCTTATTGAGATCGCGATAATCTACACATACGCGTATCTGTCCAGTCTTCTTCTTTACAGGCACAATGTTCGCGAGCCACGTAGGATGCTGAGTTGGCTTGATGAATCCTGCTTTCAGCAGTTTCTCTACTTCTGCCTTAATTTGCACCTCTAAATCGGGATGAAATATTCGTTGCCTTTGTTTCTTTGGTTCTGAAGCGGGATTCACATGAAGACGGTGGCTTACCAATCCAACATCGAGTCCCAGCATTTGATTATAGTCCCAAGCAAATACATCTCGAAACTCTTTGAGCAATTATATCAGAGCATTCTTAGTATCTGTAGGCAACATATTGCTTATGAAGGTAGGTCGCAGATCTGTACCGTCGCCTATGTCCACTTCGCACAACCCATGCTCTGTTCGTGGATCCGCTTTCAGTACCTTAGGGTCGGCTTCAAATTTTCTTTGTATGGCTTTATCTTTCTCGGGGTCAGTGCCAACATTGCAAGCTTCTGACCCCCAATCCCGTCATAATTTATACACCACTCGTCCATCAGGCTTTTTGACCCGTGACCAGCTTACCTCTTTGAGCCTCCGTTTAATTGAACTAGTATTTTCTAGTTCATTCCATTTTGGTAACGGTGTAGAAAAAACGCCGGGCCCATTTTCCTCACTGTATTCTGAGAAGTAGACTGCATCTGCAAAATGGGCTTCTGACGCGCAGAAAGGACTTTTGGATGCTTTTACAGTCATTATTCCTTTTCCCCAATTGGCTTTCATCACTTGATGATAAGATGACGGCACTACGCCATATGCATGCAGCCACGGTCTTCCTAGCAACAATTGATATGAGGGTTCCCCTTTGATGATATGAAATTTGGTGGGCCCCCTGATCTTCCCAATTTTGAGGTCCAATGTTGCGAATCCCATAGTGACCTGCTGATCTCCATTAAAATCAGTAACTGCAATAGTATGATTCACGAACTTTTCTTCGGGAAAATTGATCATTCGCAAAGTGGCTAGTGGGATCAAATTGACTGACGCTCCCCCATCCAAGAAAGCTCGTTTCATCTCTCGACCGTTTATAATGGCTGGTACATACAGAGGCCGATTATGGGGAAAAGGTACTTGTCTGTCCTCTTCAGAAAATGTGATCTTACTGGAGGTCTTCTCGTGCTGCGGAATCTCAATAGTATGATTGAGTGCGGCAACTGTTTGTTCTTTCAAGAATTCCTTCACATGTTCCTGTATTGGGAGCTCATTGAAGAAGACATCTATCTTAGCATTCTCCCTTGCTTCACATACTGGCGGGCAATTACACCTGATGACATCGGCCATATCCTCAGTATGGTCTCTGGCGGTCACCACAGCTGCATGTGCAGGGAAAGGCTCATGAACTACATTATTCGCTACTTCCAAGTCTCCTGATGCTATTTTTCAATGCACTAAACTTCGAAACGCCCAACAGCCCATCAACGAATGCCGAACACTCCTGTGAAAGGGGCAGTAGTTATTCTTCATCCTTTCCTCTCTTGACGGCACCCTTTGCACTGGAGGTAGAGTTATGACATGATCTGCGACCCATTGATTTAGCAAAGCAATTGCCTCTTTTTCACTGAAAGGTAAAGGGGGTGGTTCAGATCTCCCATCGCGCTCTTCCCTGGGTTTTCCATTCTGCATAGCTGCTACCATCGGTATCCGCCTAGTACTGATATTTGGTCGCGTCGGGGGAGCCAAAACTTCTCCCAATCTTCGGGCATTATCAACAAGTGCAGAAAAAGTTTTGACTTCATGATTGACCAGATGCACTCTGTATTCCCGCAGCATTCCTTCTATACAAATTTTGATCAATTGCAGTTCGGAAATTGGTTCATGACATTGCAAAGCAGTCTCGCGAAATCTCCGGACATAAGCTGCCGCCTCCTCCCCAAAGCGTTGTCTTTGCCTTGTGAGCGAAATCATTGAGACCTCTTCATCAGCTTGAAAGAATTTGGTGTAGAATCTGAGCACCATATCCGTCCAGCTGGTCACTGAAGCCGGAGCGAGACCAGTATACCAGGTATATGCTGTTCCAGTTAAAGACTTGGAGAATTCTCTGAGTTTTAAATATTCATTGTTTTTATGTGGTCCCAGAGCGTCCGCAAACCTGGCTATGTGCTCTTTTGCATTTCCCCTTTTGCCATCGAATTGATGAAAGATCGGTGCCCCATAGTTTTCCGGATATGGCAAGGCCATAATACTAGGATGGTATGGCGGGGCAATTTCCACTTCCTCTGTTTCAAATTTTTCATTCAGGATAGCTCGCAGTTGTTCCTTAGTGATGTATGACTCTTTCTCCAAGGGCTCAACTCTTACTGTTTCGCGAAGAGGCTCTTGTGTTGAGTCCTCCGGAAAAGCCTGATTATTCATCCTTGGTGACTCAATATTCGACGGTGGAACACGCGAGGCCTCCATGAAGTGAAGTATGGCTTTTTGTGTTTCCTGGATGTTGAGAAGAGTTTGCAGTAGAACTGTTGGCAATTCTGCCGAATTCTGTACTGGTTCTACCATCGGAGGGCCTTCTGCCTGATTCGCACCAATATTCGCGCGACGACGTTGTCTTCGTGCCGGTTGGACTAGTTCCCCTCCTTGTGTCTGTGCTGCTGTTTCCTCTTCCATTTGTTCAGTATGCCGGGTTGATGGTCGTCCTCTCCGCCGTGGTTGACGAGGCTCCACTTGTGCAGAAGACATCTTCTCCCCAGCGGAGTCGCCTTTAAATGTGGGGGTTCGCCGATTTTAAATGATGTGAAGATAGTTTCTACACAAGTTCGTCAGCCAAAACCACAGTATTGATGCTCTTATTACTTTTGAATTTCTTTTACAGAGAAGAATGAAAGAGAAATGAAGGAAAAGACCATGAGTATAAGCAATTGAAATATTTTCTCTCTCTAGGAATTTCTCTCCCCCCCCAAAAGTCCTCCACAAATGAACCCTTGCACCTCTATTTATAGGCGCGACCGCTCAGTAATCCTCGCGGCTTGTATTGCCACGTCAGCACTAGTCTCACGACGTGGTTCAATCATCCTCGCGGATTCCATTGCCACGTCAGCACCTGTCTCGCGACATGGTTCCTGCGTACTTAATCCGTGATATAAATACCTTGTACAGTATTATTCTACGCCCGCGATTACGGAAAACGGATTCGCGTACTCTTATGCGTAATTAATACCGCACACCATAAATACCTTTTGCACAATATCATCTCGCGCACTTAACTTCGCGAAACGGATTCGCGTTATCCTATGCGCGGATTTATACAGTGCACCATAAATACCTGGCACAGTGTCATCTTGCTTTTGATTACGCGAAACGGATTCGCGTAGTCTCATGCATAGGTCATGCTGTGCGACATGCCCCGTGATCCGCGCCTATTTCATCGCGGATCTGATTTATCCTTAGCCAAGGATGCCGTTATAGCTTTGCCGGGTTATGACCAATCATGCATGTCTTGGTCATGTCCCTGAATACTATCGGCCTCTCTAGGGTACTCTTTGCTTAGGATTGCGTAAATAAGGTCGTGACCCACTATTTACTCATCCCCAGCATTTCCCCTAGATTCCGAGTAGTACTCCCTTCGCGAGCAGCATATAGGGTTATGAGTTTCTGATGCGAGCTATAAAACACATCAGCCTCTCATACCTCCCTCTGTGTAATGCAAGCTCTCGCGTAAAACCTATATTTGGGCTATTTCCCCAAGTAATCAATTATTTGGGCCAATCTCCCAAATGATCTTTTACTTGGGCCGGTTTCCCCAAATATACCAAACCTAGGCCATATCCCAGATAAATAAAGGTTGGGCCATATCCCAGATAAATAAGGGTTGCGGATCAACAATCCGTTTCACGAATTACCACCTTTACACATTTCTCTATTTTCAACCTACTCTTCAAAATTCTAAAATCATTATCTCTCTTATGTTCTTATTACACATAATTTTTGTATTATATATATATATATATATATATATAGGTGTAAACGAAGAAAAATAGTACACAATCTTGATATTTATGGTTGAATTTTAAGTGACGGTTTGTTATAATTATATATAAAAAAAGAATTATATCTGAATCCAAACATATTCTTATTCTTTTTTTTTTTTCATATGAATTTTCAAAATTCATAATTTAATAAATAAAAAATAGGAATATCTTTTAGAAAATAAAAAATTCTATTGTAAAGTTACACCTTACAACCTCATAAGTGTCACCGTATTTTATTCTATCTCGATTTCTTCGAGGTCAGAAGTAATATGAGAGAGTGCAAGGATTCGTAGCTTGGACTTTGAAGTATGTATTTTTATTCATCTATCGTGTTTATATTATAGAGATATAATACTTTAAGAAGTTAATTAAGTTTAAATATAGGTGTAAACGACGAAAAATAGTACATAATCTAAATATTTATGGTTGAAATTCTAGTGAAAATTAATTATAATAAAAAATGAATTATATCCAAACCCAAATGTTTTTTTTTTCATATGAATTTTCAAAATTCTTCATATAATAAAAAAATAGTAATATTTTTAGTAAAAAAAAAATTATATTTTAAGGTTACAACTTATAACCACATAAGTTTCATCCGATATTATTTATTTATTTTGATTTATTTTAGGTAAGAAGTAATCTTAGAGAATGCAAGTATTCATAGTTTATAGTAATATTTTTAGGGAAAAAATTTATATTTTAAGGTTACAACTTATAACCACATAAGTTTCATCGGATATTATTTATTTATTTTGATTTCTTTTAGGTAAGAAGTAATATGAGATAATGCAAGGATTCATAGTTTAGACTTCGAAGTATGCATTTTTATTTATCCATTGTGTTTTGTATTTATCTTTGTTATATTATAGAGATATAATAGTTTAAGAAGTTAATTAAAAATAGCTTTTTACTAGTTTGATAGAATATGATGATTTTATTTATGCATAATCCACTATTCGCCTTAGAGTTCCTACTTTAACAACCTTGAAAAACTTTTTGTTAGAGCCATCAAGTGGCATTGATTATCTCCTCCTCTCTTTCAATTAAAAAACAAGCAAAGGTGCATAATACACCCATGTGATTTTCAAAAGTTGCAAAATTCTCGTATCTTATTTTTAGTCCTAAATCACTATCCTCATATTTATAAAAACTAGCAAATTACCCTCTTGTACTTTTAAAAGTTGTAAAATACCCCCTGTAATATTTTTAGCTTCAAATTACTACATTCACCTTTGTAAAAACTAGCAAATTAGTTTTTTACTAGTTTGATAGGATATGCTGATTTTATTTATTCTTAACTCACTATTCGGCTTAGAATCCCGACTTTAACAACCTTACTTGAAAGACTTTTCGTTAGAGCCATCAAGTGGTATTGATTATCTCCTCCTCTCTTTCAATAAAAAAAAACAAGGCAAAAGTGCATAATACCCTCGTATGATTTTCAAAAGTTGCAAAATACTCTCTTGTATTATTTTTAGCTTCAAATCACTACCCTCACCTTTGTAAAACCTAACAAATTACCCCCTGTACAATTTTTAGCTCCAAATCGTTACCCTCACTTTGTAAAAGCTAGCAAATGACCCTATTGGATATGTTTTACTCAAAACATTGATCATTTTGCCCTCTTGTCTTGTAATAACCCATTTTTTATTTTATTTTATTTTCCTCTCTTTCAATAATACAATTGATAATTCAAAATTTCACACACATACTTATTTTAGACCTAAATATGATATTAAAAATTTGTTTAAAAAATTATTAATATTTTAGAATAATACAATAAAACTTAATAGTCAATAAGTATATGTGTGTGAAGTTTGGAATTATTAATTGTATATTTGAAAGAGAGGAGAAAAAAAGTATAAAAAAACTAAAAATGGATTATTACAAGACAAGGGGGCAAAATGGTCAATATTTTGAGTAAAACATATCAAGGTGGGTAATTTGCTAGCTTTTACAAAAGTGAGAGTAGTAATTTGGAGCTAAAAATAGGACAGGGTGTACTTTTCAACTTTTGAAATGCACAAGGGGGTAATTTGCTAGCTTTTTTCAAAGGTAAGAATAATAATTTGGAGCTAAAAATAGAATATGAGGGTGTTATGCACTTTTGCCAAAAAAAAACAAATAAAAGAAGTTTTCAAAATCAAATCTCAAAGATTGTTTGACTCATAAGTCAACATGTATAATTGAATTCAATTGTCTTCTAATTTGACAAACTCTAGGGGTATGCCTAAATTATAACTTTGAAATTAGTTTTATGTTATTGTACAAATTATACTAGTTGACTCTAGTTTTCTTAAAACTAATTTAAGAAAACTCATAAATGACTTGTTTTTTGGAGAATTGTCTTTTATTTTGAAAATAAAATTTTGTTTTATGCGTTTATGGTAAATATTCTAAGAATGTCAAACAAAAAAAAAAATCCTTAATTTTCCGAACACATTTTGTGGTTATGAGGTCTTTCTCTCTTTTTAAATGTGAAAAAAATTATAAGTAACTTTTTTTAGAATTCTCAACTTCATAAATTGAACAATGTAGAATATCAAGCAAGATATATATATATATATATATATATATATATATATATATATATATATTATATGTTTAGAGTAACAGCTTTATATATTTATTATTATTTTGTAAAAAATTATCTGCGATTTGTCTCTATTCAACAATCCCAAAAATTTCTTTTTATAACATAATATCCAAAAGAGGACGATTGTGTAAAATATACATATAAAAAGCAAGTTGTATTGGTGATTTTTTTTAGTGCACAATGGACACATGATGCAGTTTGAAGAGGGATAAAGAAAAAAGAAAAGAAAAATAATTATTTTCGAAGACTTACTTAATAAATAAGTGTTAAGAGCCATTTGGTTCACACATGGCTTCAGTGATTTCTAATCCTATAAAATCATGGTTAAAGTTGTGCCATTTGACTAAAATGTAGATCAAGACAGCCTTTTAAGTAAAGCAATCCAATTAGTCCCAATGAAATGTAAAATAATATATATATATATGTGTGTGTCGATCAAACACAAAACAGATAGATAACATTAATAAATTTGATGGAATCTAAATAGTAAACAAAATTGAGGTTAAAATATATAATATGAGAAATATTTTAATAACAAAAAAATAAATTTTAAATTATATGAATCTACATACTAAGCTCCAAACTAGTTGACCATTTGGACCTATCAAGATCTCTGATCTGTTTTATAGCATTGAAAACATCGTCCTTAACTGTGATTCCTTTGCTTCCAAGCTTTGGCATGTTATCATTATTATTCAACCATGCACTGGGTCATTTGCTTAGGCATTGTTTGATAGGTGGTTTTAGTTTCATCTGGTCTTTGGTATGTAAGATTTTTGAGATCAATGATTAAGATTATTAAAAATTAAAATTAAATAAAAATAATAATATACAAAATAAATTAAATAATACATAATAATAATAAATGAATTAAATAATATATAAATGAATAAATAATAATTTAATAAAATATATTTATAAATAATTAAAATTTAATAAATAATAAATTAAATAAAAATATTTAAAAGTAAAATAAAAATAATACAAAAATGAATTAAATAATAAATTATAATAATAAAACAATTAATAAATAATAAATTTATAAAATATATTTCCAAATAATTAAAAATGAATAAATAATAATAATAAATTAATAGTATAAATAATAAATTAAATAAAAATAATGATTAATAATAAAAATGAATATAATAATAATAAATAAATATAATAATAAAACAATTAATAAAATATATTTCGAAATAATTAAAAATGAATAAATAATAATAATAAATTAATAGTATAAATAATAAATTAAATAATAATAATGAATATAATAATAATAAATTAATAAAATATATTTACAAATAATTAAAAATTAAAAATTAATAATAATAAATTAATAATATAAATAAGAAATTAAATAAAACATATTTAAAAAGAAAATAAAAATAATGAATAATAAAAAAATGAATAAATAATAAATAATAAATGAATTAATTATATTTATAAATAATTTAAAATGAATAAATAATCATAAGAAATTAATAATATAAATAAGAAATTAAATAAAACATATTTAAAAATAAAATAAAAATAAACAAAATGAATTAAATAATACATAATAATAATAAAAAGGAATAAATTAATAAATATAATAATAAATATATGAATAAATAATAAATTAATAAAATATATTTCGAAATAATTAAAAATGAATAAATAATAATAATAAATTAATAGTATAAATAATAAATTAAATAAAAATAATGAATAATAATAATAATGAATATAATAATAAATTAATAAAATATATTTACAAATAATTAAAAATTAAAAATTAATAATAATAAATTAATAATATAAATAAGAAATTAAATAAAACATATTTAAAAAGAAAATAAAAATAATGAATAATAAAAAAATGAATTAAATAATAAATAATAATAATAAAATTGAATAAATAATAAATTAATAAATTATATTTATAAATAATTTAAAATGAATAAATAATCATAAGAAATTAATAATATAAATAAGAAATTAAATAAAACATATTTAAAAATAAAATAAAAATAAACAAAATGAATTAAATAATACATAATAATAATAAAAAGGAATAAATTAATAAATATAATAATAAATATATGAGTAAATAATAAATTAATAAAATATATTTATAAATAATTTAAAATGAATAAATAATAAAAATAATAATAAATAATGAATTATATAATAAATAATAAATAATTTTATTTTTTGAAAGCGAGAAGATTAGACGAGATCACTTTATCAAATATGATCTGGTTCAATGTTTGTGAGACTGTGACCATCAGACCAGAGCGCTTACCAAACAGATTTTTAAGTTCAAAATCTAAACAAACCAGACTAAATCAGACCAGACCACACTAAACCAGAGAAGACCGCCTACCAAACATGGCCTTAGCGTTGTCAAAGATTCAAAATCTTAATACCAAGTTTTAGTCTTCCAAATGGTTGCAACCACTAATGTAGAAGTCATTAATGTTTTAATCTTAATAAATTTTATGCCATTTATTAGTTGGTAAGAAAATCATATCTATCATGATATTGATGATAATGGACTCGAGTGCATGGTCTGGCGTTGCGGTATAGCTTTCGATCGTGGTGGTCAGGCACGTATTCAATGAAGGCCAAGTGGTGGCGGCGCTCCGACTAAATTTTTTGTTATTTTGACATTTTATATTTTAAAATTTGAGATATTTAGTATTTAGCCTTCATTAATTTTTTAAAAAAGTATTTTTACCCTTAAATTTAAAATATTCACAATTAGTCCTCACTGACCATAAATTCAAAATTCGTCCATGGTGGTGATAATAACAATATAACGAACTTAGACAATAATGATATTAAAAATAAGTATTACACGTTGTATAACGATATCGACACCTCCTAACATAATATGTAATTTGAACAAATTATGTTTGGGTGTTATTAATGTTGTCCTTTATATTTGTATACAGATAAAAGAAAAAGCTTATATATATGTTGCATTGTATACATACTCTAATATTAGCTAGCAATCGTTTTGCTTGGATGTTCAAACAAAATATGAAAGTGATGTTTACCTATTGTAATATGTTCTATGATCAGAAATTTCAATTTCAGATGGTGATTGAATATCGCGCTCTTAATTGTGGAAAAGTGATGGTATAAGAAAAAGTTCATAATTTATTTACCCGTAAAATGCTATGCTTCCCCAAATTCTACCTTCATAACAATTTTAGGGGGGAAAATAACAACAATAAAATTTCATATAGCAATTAAGTTCACTACTATGCCAACTTCCATAAATAAAAAATTATTATTTTTATATTGATTCCTCATTCTCAACTAAGCGACTTGACCGCCCCTTAGTCCGGTGCTCATGACGCGCTACGGGACATTTTTATTTGAAACTTATAGAGATCTTCGACCAATTATGTGTTTCAATATATATATATATATATAAAGAGGTCTAACCTCCAATGACGAGAGATCGTTCTTTGAAGATGTTACACGAACCGGCCTCACAATTCGCGTAACGTTAAGTCGCAGACTTGCGGAGAGGCGGAGATTCAAACTCACACTCGGTACACTGAATATGATTCGTCCAGGCATCGAAGGTTCGTTCTACCAACCAACTCCGCTATGCCCATGGAAGTTATGTGTTTCAATATAATTAGCATAAGTAAGTGTTATAAATTATTTTCAATTTTACGGCTTGATCGAACCAAGCTTATGCAATTTCAGAATCATTATGTCCATTGACTTGCTTCATCGTTAAAAATTCAAACCCAAAGTACTCATTCCTTCTCACTTTAAATATTCACATTCACTATTTTAAAATAAGTGTCCACTTTAAAAAGTCAAAATATTTTATTTGATCAATTTATCAATTTAATCTTCAAGCATTAAAGTTATAAACATATATACTATAAACCATCACATCATTATGGTGAGATCATGAGTAAAGTTCGTATTTTATTCACTAACACTACTATAAAAATTATTCTCTTAAAAAATTGGATTCCCCAAAATGAAGTTATAATTTGACTACTATATTTTTACAAATATAAAAACTGACAATTTGATTGGTTGCACCACCATCAAGGCAACAAATATGTCATTTTCAACTTATTTTCTTCAGTTATTTTGAGGAGGAATTAAGATATAGATGTGTTACCTAATATCAATGAGAATATTTATGAGACACAGATATATGCCAATTGTTAGATTTGACCCATTCGGGTGTAATACCATTTCTAGTCGCATTCCAACTTTTCTAAACTTCATATAATAAACCCAAGGGTAAATTATAATTTCACCCCCCTGTTAATAATATAAATTATATTTTTATCTTTTCTTGTTTTATTAATTACACTTTCACCCTTATTTATTTCACTTTCACCCCTTAACCAAATTTTGACATGTAAAATGACTAAATTACCCTTGAATGTATGTGATGACCTATTTGCCCGCCCATAAACATGTGAAAAGACCAATCTACCCTCCTTTTTATAAGAAATGTTTTTTTTTGGAAAAAATATAAATTTCAAGAAAACAAATATAAAAAAATATATATATTTTGGGAAAAATATATTTTTGGAAAAAAACATATTTCCCGAAAAATATAAAATTTTCAAAAAAACATATTTCTGGAAAAAAAAAAGTTCGGCAAAAATAAAAATATATCGAAATATATATTTCGAAATATTTCTATTTTTCCCGAAATTATTATTTCCCAAGAAATATATTTTTATCAAAAAATATATATTTTCATCAAAATATATATATTTTCCCGAAGTTTTTTTTTCAAAAATAGATTTTTTTTTTGGAAATTTTATATTTTTACTGAAATATTGTTTTCTAGAAATATTTTTTTTCCCAAAATATTTTTTTACAATTTTTTTATATTTATTTTCCAAAACTTTATATTTTTTTCCAAAAAAACATTTCTTATAAAAATGAGGGTAGATTGGTTTTTTCACATGTTTATGGGTGGGCAAATAGGTCATCACATATATTTAGGGGTAATTTAGTCATTTCACATATCAAAATTTGGTTGAGAGTGAAAATGAAACAAATAAGAGGTGAAAATATAATTAGCAAAACAAGATAGGATAAAAATATAATTTACATTAACAGCAGGGAATAAAAATATAACTTACTCTAAACCAAATATTGAAATAGCTTCATCAAACCTAGGGATGACAATAATACCCGCCTCGATGAGGAACTGCCCCGCCCTGCCCCGTTTAGCCTGGATATGAGGACCCGATTACATCAATGGGGGTGGGGATGGTGCAAAAAAAAAAATCTCCGTCAGGTTCGGGGGTACCCCCTCCCCACCCCGGTTACAATAATATATATTTATTACATATATATGTTTAAGATATACTTTTTTTATATAAAAAGGTAATATAGATATATGTGTTTAAGATATAATTTTTGTATATAAAAACATAAATATATATATATATATATATATATATAACCTGGGGTGGGAGCGGGGCAAAAAATAAATTTTTTTTATCAAAAACGAGGCAATTATAAAAAGACAAAATTATCCTGAATTCGGGGATAGGGTTGGGAATCCCCGCCCATTGTCATCCCTAATCAAACCATCCACAACAATCTAGCTCCCTATATATATATATATGGATAATTAAAGTTGCCTCCCCTTGAGATTTATTAAATTACGCCCGCACCCCTTTTAATTTAGATAATTATTATTATCCTTATTGCAGTTTATATTTTGTAACAAATACCCCCTTCTAGCTAACTTCAGGAAAGGATGGTCATAGACAGTTAATGTTTACGTCAACAATTTTTCAATGGTAAAATAATTATAATATCCTCATATATTTATGAAGGCATTTATATGTTAATAAAAACATATAGGTATAAGGGTAATTTTATATTTTCCGCCGCTGAAGATGGACGTCATTACTTAAAGGGGAGGAAATTTTAATTATCCGAAAGACAAGGGCGCGGCTCGACAAATCTCAAAGGAAGATAACTATAATTATCCCCCTCTCTCTCTCTCTCTCTATATATATATATATATCTCACATGCACACTTGTACATTGTTATAATGTCACGGGGCCGTTTGTTTAGCTGATAAGATTTCTTTTACTTTCAGTCCTTCATCAGTGAGAGTGACCTCTAGGCTCTATTTATATCTCTACATATATATAAAGGCGACAAAAAATAGGGAGAGAAATAATACAACAAAACTCTCTCTCACTCTCTCAAAAAAACAATGGCTTCCACTCCGGCCTCCAAAATGGTTCCAAAAGAGAAAAACACCCCATTTTCCGATCCAATCCGGGCCGGCTCTCGCCGGACTCCATCCTCATCTTCCTTCTCATCGACGTCATCCTCGGGGTCGTTGTCGTTTTCCAACGACACATTATTTAGTCCTAGCACTCCTCTCCGGTCCTCCGGAATCCCATTTTCTTGGGAAAAATTACCCGGAATTCCCAAGAAACAAACACCGGAAAACAAGGAGTACTCTTCCAAAAATCTCCTCCCATTGCCCCCGGCTGTCAATTCAATTTACTCAAAAAAAACGGACCCCGTTGAAGTCCCCCTGCACCGGAAAAGGTTCACTAGCAAGAGCTGTAGGCGGGATCCGTTTTTCGCGGCATTGCTCGAGTGTTCCAAGGATGATCAAGAATCAATCGATGATTATTGGAAAGGCGCGAAAGAAAATAAGAGTTTTAGTGATCGGTTAGGATTAGGATTCGTCGATATGTACGCTTCCTGCAAGCGGACTTGTGCGGTCTCGGAGTCAGTTATTTATCTTCCGAGGTACAAGAGACACGACGAATTCAATCGCCGGTGATCGGCCGGCCGGCCAAGCCAGCACTAATAGATCAGTTGTTGTTTATCATTGTGGTGGTGTTATGAGAAGCCTATCAAATTAGGCTATGTGATTTTTTATTTTATTTTTTTAACTCTTTGTATGGACAAGTCTATTTTACCCATGATCATATAGTTTTTATTTTATTTTATTTTAATTTTTCATTGCATGTATTATTTGTATTCACTAGGAACCAGTGTCAATGTGCTTTGTTTAGTTTATGAAGTGTGCTACAGTATTTTCTTTGAAATGTAGACCACATGTTGAGGCGTTGACACTATCATACATGTTGTAATTTATGTATATATAGACCAGTTTATGTATATATAGACCAGTCAATTAATTGAATTTTGATTCAAATCCGGTCCGATTAGCTGAATATGAATTGAAAATAAAATTCGATAATTTGATTAGGATTCAAATTCGATAATCTGATTTATTAACCAATTGAATTTGGATTTATGCTAATCCGATCCGATTAATTTTATATATACACATATATATTATGTTATTAATATGTAAATATTAAATAATATACTTAATTATGTTTCATTTTTTTTTTTCGCTTTTTCATTTTTATGTTTTTATAGTCATGTATTATAAGCATTGATTGTAAAATATATAATTTAGTGTTTAATATTCTTAAAAAATAACATAAAAATAAAAATAAAAAAAATATTTTTTTGTATTTTTTTTTACCTAATCGGATTGAATATCCGAAAATGAAAAAAATCGGATTTGGATCAATTAAATAAAAATTCATCGGATTATCAGATCCGATCGGATATGAGCTTATCGAATTCGGATCGGGTCAGGATTAGGGATGGCAATGGGGCGGGTATCACTCGCCCTGTACCCGTACCCGATTATTTTTTCTCGCCCCATACCCGCCTCGTCCCCATTTAATTTTTTATTTTTTCGACCCGCCCCGCCCCGCCCCGGTTAGCTCCCCGCCCCGCCCCGCCCCGATTACGTATTATTTTTATTAAAAATATATTTTTTAATAATAAAAAATAATATTATTTTATTTCTAATTAATATTATTATTCTAGAATTTTTTTCTAGAATAAATCTATATGAAATAAAAATCAAACAATAAATCTATAATTAAGGAGAATATTATATGTATATAAATTTATATATATATATATACCTAATCGGGGCGGGTTCGGGGCGGGGCAGTTTTTTTTGCCATCCTTAGTCATGATGGATCCGATCCGAATCGGACTCGTTTACACGTCTATATCTATATATATATATATATGAGTATATATATATATATATATTATCCTAATGTGTGTGGCAGTGTGTGAAGCTTCCTTGCATGTGGGAGAGTGGTGCGTAGGGGACCACACTAGGAAAGGACAACAAGCAAATTGACATTAGTGGATTCAACTTTAATTTTTCTTTTCTTGCAAAGTGCTTCAATTCAATGCATTTAAAATGAGAAATGAGATTGAATTGTTCAAAGTGCAAAGTTTAAGACACTCTTGAAACACCAACTCTAAATTTAATGTAACCATTTTAAAATTAGATGGCCCTTAATGGGGTTTAAATGCCCTTAATTAGTTGCTTGAAAATGCATAAAGAACCCTTATTTTTTTCTTGGTTGCTGGGTTGGAGAAGTGTTTGTGAAATTAGCATTAATGCCATATTGTCTCATTGTAGCTTGGCACTTGGGCAATGTGGAATGGCATAAATTTAAAGACTAATTAAGAAATGTTTGTCCATTGTGAATGATATTAGGTAAGATAATCCGAAAACAAATCCCATTTTAATATTTAATTACCTAAACATTTCCCAGTAACAAATGGCGTCGTTTGGTCTTAAGACTAATATGAGTTCGTCTAATGTAAAATGTCAAAGATTGAATATAAACAACGTTTTCATACATGACAAAATTTTGGCACTTACAAGCCTGTGTGCTCCTTAAAATTTTTAATTTTTTAATTGTTGAAGAATATTATTTATATGTTCCACTTTTATTATATAATTGGTGATTTTAAGAAGATTAAAACATAAGATAAACCAAATGAGTTAGTAGGGCCATTACATACAACAAAGGAGAAAAAAGAAGCTCAAAGAAGAGACAATTTTTCTTTGTGCAACTCTCTAATCATCATGGAAGGAAACACAGCAACCTCAACTCCTCAAAATATGATGTTAAAGGCCATATATATATATATATATATATATATATATATATATATATATATATATATATATATATTCTTCTTCTCTCTTTTTGTGTAGCATATGATGAAAGTTTTAGTGGACATTCATTACTTTAAAAACTTTGGTTAATTTTTATAACCTAAGTAGAGCCGAAAGAAGCTTCGATATGATGAGCAAATGGTCCACGTACCCATGACTTTGTGCGCCCAATTGCTCATATACCTCATCATTTTATTTAGAGCAATATTAGAAAAATAAAACAAACAAATATAGAAAATATATAATCATATAATGGATAGTCGGCTTAATTCATATAGATGTGTTGAGGTGACATCTATATTTGTATGCACAGGTTCAAGCATGGTTTAATGATATAATAAATTCGGTTAATATTAATCTTATAAATAAATATAAACCACTGTATCACCACTTCTAAAATGGACAATGAAAAAGAGTTAAAATTTTGATTTGAGAGTCAATTAATGACAAATTTACAAAATCTGATGTAATAGTCTAATTCTAATTTTTTTTATTATGTTTTCAACTCATTGTCAATATGTCAGAGGTAAAACTCAAAATAAAAGTAAATTAAAAAATATAGAGTTGAAAGATAGATTGGAAAAGCTATAGATCTCCATACCTTATGTCACACACATGTTCATGTTGGTAGGTATGTGTGTCATCATCTACAATTTAATTCTGTACAATTTCGTAACATTTTTACATATACACATTTTTAGAGATATATATATACATCTCCAACAAAAATTAAATTGCATTTATGCAAAAAGTCTCTTTCTTTCTGAATTTTCCACACGAACATGGGCAGTTTCTAAAATGCACAAAATTTAGCTTGATAGGTGCATCGGAACCACTAATATTCAATTATCAAATTTCATCTACGGTTGAGTCGTATCACATAATTAGTATGTTCTATTTTTTCTTAAATTTCAAATATTGTCAATGACATTAATCACATGATGCATGCCAATACTTACTTTTTCGTTTTAAAAATTACTAGTTTACATCATAATTCGTTCGTACATGTATCATTTAATCCACAACGTTCAGTGTCGATGCACATTCGATATTCATTTTTAAGATAATATTGTCTAAGTCCGTTATACTATTACCCGCGATTACGATCGATACCGCGGTCGTCGATGGTCAACCAGGTATAGATAGATACTTGCGTGCATAGTGACTATTTTCTATTTTAAAATTTAGGGTAATTTGTAGTGACACTTCTTGAATTTTAGGTCAATTACACCTAGAAATCAGTCAACGCTTTTTCGGTCAGTCACCCCCCCTGAACTTTCAGTTTTCTTGCATTGACACCCCCTTGGGTGATGAAATTACTCTTATACTCTTTTTAATTTTCTTTACAACTTTACATATTTTATGGGACGAAACTGCCCCCACCCTCAAATATATATATATATATATAATTCAAAAAATGTATATAAAATTCAAAAAATATATATAAAATTAAAAAAAAAACATATAAAATTCGAAATATATATATATATATAAAACTCGAAACAAATATAAAATTTGAAACAAAATATATTAAATTCAAAAACAATATATTAAATTTTCAAAAAATAAATAAAATTCGAACAATAATATAAAATTTGATTTTTTTTTTATAAATTTCAAAATATATATAAAAATTTTTAAACAAATATATAAAATTCGAAAAAATATATAAAATTTGAAAACAATATAAATTTCAAAAAATATATAAATTTCAAAAAATATATATATAAATTTTGGAAAAAATATTTACAAGTTTGAAAAAATATATATATAAATTTAAAAAAAAATATCTCTCTTTCGAAAAAAAATATATGAAAAAATATATAAATTTAGAAAATATATATATTGGTAAAATGTCATATATTTTCTAATGAAGTTAATCAAACTATTTACCACCAACATCAATTAGTTGTCTTCTTTTATTTATATTTTTCCAAAATATAAATATTATTTTCCGAAATTTATATGATATTTTCTAAATTTATAAAAAAAATTGATATTTATATATTTTTTTCAAATTTTAAAAAGTATAAAATGTCATATATTTTCTAATGAAGTTAATCAAACTATTTACCACCAATATCAATTAGTTGTCTTCTTTTATTTATATTTTTCCAAAATATAAATACTTTTTTCCAAAATTTATATGATGTTTTTGAAATTTATATGATATTTTCTAAATTTATAAAAAAAATTGATATTTATATATTTGTTTCAAATTTTAAAAAGTATAGGGGGCAATCCAAACATAGGAGGGGTTAGTTGATTAAATTGAAAAGCATAGGGGGCAATCCATACATAATGAATTTAATCAATTAACCCTCATTATGTCCGGATTGCCCCTATGCTTTTTAATTTAATTAACTAACCCCTTATATGTCCGGATTAACCCCTATACTTTTTAATTTCAATCACATTGCCCCCCACCCTCAAACAA
The DNA here is from genome assembly GCA_963922005.1 of Cornus suecica. Classification (NCBI taxonomy): domain Eukaryota; kingdom Viridiplantae; phylum Streptophyta; class Magnoliopsida; order Cornales; family Cornaceae; genus Cornus; species Cornus suecica. Next base: position 11,502,219 of record OY998246.1, on the reverse strand, counting down.
TATATATATATATAATTCAAAAAAATATATAAAATTCGAAAACAATATATTAAATTTCAAAAATAAATATAAAATTCGAAACAAATATATAAAATTAAGAATAATATATTAAAATTTGAATTTTTTTTATAAAATTCAAAAACAATATAAAAAATTCGAAAACAATATATAAAATTCAAAACATATATATAAAATTCAAAACAAATATATAAATTTTGAAAGAAATATATAAATATCAATTTTTTTTACAAATTTCAAAAATATCATATAAAATTTGAAAAATCATTTAAATTTCAGGAAAAAATATTATATTTTGGAAAAATATAAATAAAATAAGACAACTAATTGATGTTGATGGTAAATTCTTTGATTAACTTCATTAGAAAATATATGACATTTTACCAATATACATATATTTTCTAAATTTATAAATTTTTTCAGATTTTGTTTTTCGGAAGAGAGATATTTTTTAAAATTTATATATTTTTTCAAAATATTTTTTTTTCAAACTTGTAAATTTTTTCCCGAAATTTATATATATATTTTCGAAATTTATATATTTTTTGAAATTTATATTGTTTTCGAATTTTATATATTATTTTCGAATTATATATATATTTTTTAAATTATATATATATATATATATTTCGAAATTTATAAAAAAAAAAATCAAAATTTATATTATTTTTCAAAATTTATATATTTTTTCAAAATTTAATATATTGTTTTTGAATTTTATATATTTTGTTTCGAATTATATATATATTTCAAATTATATATATATATTTGGAATTATATATATATATATATTTTAGGGTGGGGGCAGTTTCGTCCCATAAAATGTTTAAAGTTGTAAAGAAAATTAAAAAAGGGTACAAGAGTAATTTCATCACTCAAGGGTGTGTCAATGCAATGAAACTGAAAGTTTAGGGGGGTGACTGACCAAAAAAGCGTTGACCGCTTTCTAGGTATAAATGTGCAATTGACCTAAAGTTCAGAGGGTGTCAGAGCAAATTACCCTAAAATTTAAATTTTAACATTTAAGGTGCAATTCAACTACTTATTCTGCATTATGCAATATCCAACTAATATAACTCTTTAAAAAAGATTCATATACGCAGAGAGATATGTTATATATATATGAAGATATATTTCTTTGTAATACTATAAATATTGTGAAATTCTATGCATAGTGAACTCCCAAACTCTCCATGCGTTCCCTAATCTAACACCTAACAATTGCACAAAAATATTTTCTCTTTATTATCCTTTTAACCCGAGTGAGTTGACTTAGTTGGAAAAGATTTGGGACTTGGTGCTTCAAGAAGCATGAGACCTCATGTTTGATTCCTATTAGGTGCAAGCAATATGTGGCCACGACCATAGACACAGTCCAAGTCTTACCCGATTCGTATGGGAGATCGCCCTATACGGGTCCTATGAATTAGTCGAGGTGCGTGTAATTGAACCGGATATCACGGTTATAAAAAAAAAAAAATCCAATTTCCAATTTGGTAACGAATTTGAAGATTCTTCAAGAATTTAAACCAAACTATTGTTGATAAAGGTTATAAGAGAATGACATTAAGTAGAACAAAAAGTTTGATATCATTTATATCTAATTAAATTATTTCCTCGTGGACAATACATTGAAATAACAAAATACATTTTTTTGATATTTATCCTTGTTTTTGTTTCCTCTTAAATCGGTTTCGTCAGCCGATTATTGCGATTTGTATGCGGGCGTGCCATGAACCTTGACCTAGGCTCCAAAGATTAGTCAGAAAGCAAAGATAGTCTCTTTGGATTTGACTTTTCAGGCGATGCGTAGGAGGAAGAACACAAAACTCCTACTTTAAGTTCTTTTCTTGCCTCAATTAAAAGGACTTTCAACAATTTGGAATGTAACATTGGAAATCACAAATTCCACACAAACAATCGAACATGTTTGGATGAAAGGAGATGAATGTAGAGTGCACGGAAATAATAACTTGAATGAATGACTTGAATTTAAAAGAAACTTGAATTGAAATGAATTGAGTGATATAACAATATTAAACGAAAGCAATGATTGAAAAAGTAAATTGATTGACTGAAAAAATAAATAACGAGGCTTGATTAAAACTAAAGACTTTGAAAAAATAAAAGACTTTGCAAGAAAATTAAAATGACAATGAGAATTGTGTAGTTTGATTGGTGTGAGACCCCTTGATAAGTTACAAATAAGTCTTTATTTATTACATTGCAAAATAACAAATTTCTTAAGAATTTGTATAAGGATAACATACCTACTTGAATTTAAATTACAAATCAATACAATTTAAATTTAAACTTGGATAACTTTATGTTGGAACCACATCCATATCTCCATCCATTGACTTATCTCAAATTCCCCTTCTTAGTTGGCATGCTTCATCAACTAGTCCCCTACTCAAGTTACATCTCCCGCTTATCGTCAAATATGATTTCCATATCCAATGAGTTTTTATTTTCTCAAATAATTTGTGTCAACTTGAATTTCTTCATTAACACATTATTTGGTTATTAAGACTTTGACCTTAGCTTTTCCACCTCATTTTATAAGTTCATGTCAGCACTAATTTCATGTCTACGACCCACTGGCACCTCTAGGTGTCAACCGTTTTTAATGACGTTAGTTAGACGGATCACTTCCTGTAGAGTTTAATATCTACTTCAATAATTCAAATCCTCCATCATTTTGGCTTGTTCATTCATGGAAGGACCTAATCCTACATGTTAAATCATAGAGAATACAAAAATGAATGAAATATTTAATATCCACTTAATTGAACAATTTAAGTACATAAATGTATACTTTCTGTTCAACTGTATATTTCATTGCATTGTCCAATATATATATATATATATATATATATATATCAACATAACCATAAAGTAGTCTCCACATTTTTCATGACGAGAAGCATTGTCCTCTATATACGGATCAAATGTAGAAATGTAGGTCCAAACATTAATTGCCAAAATACGAAGAAATAAAAAATTAAAGTGAAAAAATAAAAAAAATGAGAGGACTATATTGTCACACACATCAAATTGGAAAAAATGGAGTATCTAATAAGTGATTCCCAAATTAAATTTTTCCAAGCATAGCACGTTAGATTACCTAACTTGAAGATTTTTATTAAATGTCAAAATTGCATACATGTTCCTATAATTTCTTTGAAGCAATGCTCTTACACCAAGTGGAGGAATATAAATCTCATGTTTTGTGTTATATAACAAACTAGTGTATGTAAAGGTTATCGTTTGGAAACTAGTGTGTTTGTGTGTGCACTTTAAAAAATTATAGTGTGAGCAAAGGTAGGCCAACAATGATAAAAGGCGCTAAAAAAAATAAAAAAAAGAAGAGAAAAAATAATAATATTGCTATCATAAAGTGTATATTGTTATGTCCTTTCTTTTATTAATTAAGAAACGCGTGAAATGAAAGTCTTATGCACAATCTACAAATAATATTCGATCGGAAGTAGTTTCTTTAAAAAAAAGCATTCAGAAACACCCCGAACAAATATCATTTCACATTAATAATCCTTATGTAACCTAGAAAAAGAGTCATCACAAATAGCATATATTATCTTTTCTAACCCGAACGTATTGACCTAGTTGGAAAGACTTATAACTTCATGTTTCGTGTCATGTTCAATTCCTATCTAGTGTAAACAATTCGTTAGAGCTACGATAACGAACATAATTTTTGTTTTACCCAATCCACGTGGAAAGTCGCTTCACACGAATTCCATAGATTAGTCGGGAAAATGCCAGACACCCAATGGTACAAAGAACTCAGAAAAGCATCATTTGATCATCATCATTATTAAACAGGAGCTTGCACCATATAAAAGCAACTCAACCATACGGTCAACATAAAACTAACAATTGAATATCATAATCAATGAATACACAGAACCTAAATGCATATATATATATATATATGAATACAGGCACATCTAGAAATACATTCCTTTCACAAGGGCTAGACTTTATACCAGAGCTAGGGTTAACCCCCATTTTTACCATTGACTTCCATGAAGAAACACAAGCTAGAAGAATGTAAATTTCAAGAGATTAAACTTGCTCTCTTGATCACTAATAAGAAAACCAATGAACGCCAATGTATACTATAACTTGAAGCCTTCGATTTTTCTGTATTCAACTTGATTTTGAAATAGATACAAGCCTCTATGCATATGCTGCATCATATAATTATGAATATAATAAGATTCATCTCCCTTTACATCATTCATTTCCCCTAAATGATCATATAGAACAACCATTACAAATCCGAAAGTCGTAGTAGAAAATATTGCACACTCAATCAGGCATGAATTTAAGAAAACAAAGAGACTAGCTTAACTCTCTAACATTCCGTTCCGCTTCTGTTTTTAATGTAAAATAAGACATAACTTCGCATTAAAAATCATATATATATATATATATATATATCCATTGGTTGGTTTCAAGAGAAGAAATGGTTTCAAGCATTGTTCTACATAATGCTAAAAATGAAGAGAAAATCTAGGGAAGAAGTTTCCACTGCTTCAGCCACATGAATGTATTGCAATCAGACACAAGAACAAAAATAAAAAGGAGAACATCCAGGAGAGAAGTTTCCACTGCAACGCCAGAGGTAGATAGACTTATTGAACTTCACCACACTTATAAAACTGAGATTCAATGCATTAACAAGACAGAGATTCAAGCTAAAGCAACTATCTCCTAGAAAAGGATTCATCATAGGATTGTGTAAAGTTATACCGAAGGAAAAATGTAACTTCAACAACGAAGGCAAGTGATATCACTACTGAAACTCGAATCTCAATCAAAATACAGTAACCTAGGCATCCTCGGTAAGAGGTTGGGTCAATCCGAACTTCACTAGCAACTTATTTAGGAAATCATGAGAGTGCACCTGGTACTTTACTTTCCCGGCAGAGAGGAATATTTCGGCGAGCTCAAGCTTGTCCGCAGTAAGATTAGTGCTGTCCATGGTCCTACTGAGCACTCTCAGCGCAAGCTGAACTGCATCTTCCCTTGTCATGTCATCCTTGTAGTCCTGCTTGAGCATTGATTGTGCCACCTGGTTATTCCCTCCAACTGCTGCAGCCTTCCAACCGGCATAATTTCCACTTGGATCGCTCATGTAAAGCTGGAAGCCGAGATTTTTATCCCACCCTGCAAACAGAAAAGAAACACCAAAGGGACGGAGGCCACCGAATTGTGTGTAGCCTTGCTTGGTGTCGCATAGAGACTGAACTAGCTGTTCCACAGGCATTGGTTCCTGGTAAGCGTAAGTGTAGCGCTGAGCTTGGACCCTGGCTGTGTTAATAAGAATGTTGGCATCAGACATTATTCCAGCCACAGCACATGCTACATGGTCATCAATCTTGTACATCTTCTCGGTTGATGTAGAGGTCTGAAGGAGTTTAGAAGTGACTTTCTTTTCGCCTACCAAGACTACCCCATCGTTTGACAATATCCCAATTGCAGTCCCTGCATTTCCAATGGCCTCCATCGCATACTCAACCTGGTAGAGACGACCTTCTGGGGAGAAGATCGTCGTTCGGCTATCATACCTTCGAGACATCTAATATCATGTTGAAAATAATAAACAATTAGTCCATAGAAAGAAACGACATGGACATTGAAGATTCATCATCATATAAGGTCTTATGCAATGAATAAGAAGAAGATGCAAAACATATATTAAAATTCTAAACGATTATCATCAAAATGGAAGCTAAGAAAACTATCGTAGGTGCTTCAAGTGATGTCATCTGTCCCCGTCCAGCTCCCGTGACCAATATATCTTGTATTTCTAGATCATTCTTCTTGCTCACCATTATGGTAATTAAAGTGTTTTCCCTTCTATCATGAAAATTAAATTTATAGAGGAAATAATGCTCAACGTATTATTGGAACACTAAAATAAATTAGAAAATAATATTTCATATACAAAACGTAATCCAAAGGTTCAAGCAGAAGGTACAAGTTAGTAGATAAGAATATTGAGCGGCTAAATCAACGGAACAATTAGTTTTTATTCTTTAGTTAACTTTTAGCACCACAAGAATGTTCACAAGCACTACGATTTCTCAGCATGTGTCTCCTAGAAACCAAAATAGTACACCGTAAGATGAACAATTAGCACCACTGGCCAAAATTTAGATGGAAATATGTGCATAGAGACATTAGCAAACTTTATGAACTGCGTCTTTGATATGAAGATATGTGCACATAGAAAATGACTATTAACTGTATAATCTCTTTATCATGAAAAAGTCAGAGTGATTCCTATGACTAGGTTCACAGATAATTTGACTGACTCTTGAAGTGTCTTCCTCCACTCATGTGGGATCAATGCAAGAATGCTGCCACTGATGATGAGACGAAGACAACTCTCGAAGTGCTAGGAAAAAAACATAGAGAATATTAACAATATATAAATCTAGGTTATCCTGCTTTCCCAAAATTCACAACCTTTTCCTTGAAATGTAGATTTTATATATCACTTTAGGAAATCCGTATTATACCTTGAAACCATAACCTTGCATCAAAACCAAATTTATGTGGAAATTGAGGAAAAAAGAAGAATCGGTTCCACTATAGTAGAAGGACGCAATCATATCACCCAAATCATCTTAATTTGTGATTATCCAAATGTGTATTCCTTTCTTCATTTTAGCGTTTAAATGTCCTCAATATATTCACAGAAATGAAATGCAACACTTTCACACAGTGCATTGATATCAACAACTCCCTTTCTGAAGAAAAAGCTGTCAAAACTGTAATAGGAAAAAACTATCATCTGATGGTCCTATTAGTTGCATCACATCTAGGCTGGGCAGCCTCCTAATCGTCATGTAAAACTCCAATGGAATGAAATAATAACACTAACTAAAAATCTTACTGGAGTATAACAATTTGGAATTGGAGGCAAAGTTTCATTTACTTATGTCATTGCAATATTTCCCCACATAAACTACCTCGAGAGTTGGAGCTAGTGGTTGGTGAGTTACGCCCGATACAGAACATGACTTCTTAGGCAAAATGTATCTTGCCTCTCAGTCAAAAATCCCTCCCTCCCATATTAGTTGTCCACTTTTCCAACTTTACTTGTCCAAAAATAGTTACCCAGTTTCGAATCCAGTACAATATAATCTTATATTTTCCCAAATTATCCCTCTTCATTAACTTCAAAAGGTATTGGGCCCTACTAAAAACTACAACTGTACTATATACTATATATTCAAAAGGCAAAATGGGAAACAGAATATAATCAAATAAATGTTGAAAAGGGACAACTAATTTGGGACAAAGGTAATATATATATATATATATATATATATATAAGAAGCCAATCAAGCAAAATGGTCGAATTAGGCTCCCAATTGAGTAAACCCTTGAAGGGTTTTTCTCAGCACCCAAGGGAAATCACATATGGAAAATTTATGAAAATAACCCCAAAACAAAAATATAAAGGCGTGATAAGACTCAATAATCCCAATTTAAATCAGTTTCTCAATTCCTTAATAGAGGTCCCAAATGTTCATCTTCTCTTCATTTCAGTTCATTAATATCTAAACATGTTGATCTCAAACTTCAGTTTCGGGACAAAAAACCAATACCCACCTGCTTATATGACTTCAATTGCTATTATTTGCATAAGAATTGAAAAACCAAGTTACTACCACACATACATAATGATTATATACATATGTACACATATCGGTATAGATAAGCATTTGAGTATAGAATTTGGGGGCAATTTATCAGTTACGAACATCATAACAGAGGTTGCGATTGCGAAAACTTACCGTTAATTGTCGATTTCAGTAACCGATGGAGAGAGAAAGTGAGCTGTGATTGACACGAGAGAGCTCAAGAGAAGCGAAAAAAGCAGAGTACTGGTTAAAGTTTATGTGAAATGTGATTGAATATAAGCGCTATTGGCTTGGACACCAAGTTAGGAACCACTGGCTTAGGGTAATTTGCAATCACACCCCTTATGTTTCGGTCAATTGGATGTTGGTCAACGCATTAATTTATAGAGGCACCTCGAGATTTGTAAAATGTTATAATGACACTTTTTGGAGGTATAAAATAACTTTAGTTACCTTAATTATTCTATTTTTTTATGTAAAATCTTTAAGTTACTCTATACATAAACTCTACACTTTACCCATTACACTAACCACCATTATCATCACACTCTTATTATTAAAAAAATTATAATAAATAAATAAGATATATAATATATATAATTTTATTTTAAATATAAAAATTCAAAAATATAAAAAAAATTGAAATATATATTTAAAGGTAAATTTTACCACTAAAAAAATTTCATCAATAATAATACTAAGAATTATGTACGAATAGAAAAAACAATCAATTTTTATACTATTACTAATCAATAATTTTAATTAAATTTGATAATATAATGGAATATTATTTTGATAATAAGTATGATGATAAGGGTGGTTGGTATAATAAGTAAAACGCGGGGTTTAGACATGAGTAACTTAGATATTTCACATGAAAATTAGAATAATTAAGGGTACTAAAGTCATTTTATGCCTTCAAGGGGTGTTATCGAACACTTTACAAACCCCAGGGGGTGTCTGTAAAATAGTGTGTTGACCAATATATATCTGCAATTGACAAAAACCTCAGGGGATGTCATTGCAAATTACTCTAAAATTAGGCTCATTAAAATTATGTTTTTCTATTTTTTTTTGTTTTGCCAAATACAAAATTGCGTTGACGGGAGTTAATATGAACAATAAGAAAATTAATTTATTTATTATGTCATGTTTTATTATTTTATACTATGATATTATAATAAATAATATTAAGAGGTTCAAATTACAAATTGTTAAATTTAAACAAATTAATTACATATTAGTTAAATTTAAGCAAATTAATTATATATAAATAAATATTTATTATTGAAGTCCAAAATACCATTCACACAATTATATAAAAGTACCAAAATACCCACCTTCTCTCACTCCCCTCCGCCTCTCCACCAACCCTCCTCCACCCATCTCATAAATCTCTACTCTTCCTTCCAAAAATGTGATTTGGCGCCCTCTGTTTTCGATTCCACAACAAACCCAAGTGTGGTTCTATGGAGCTCCATAATCAGAGTTTATACAAGGTCGAACAAATATAAAGAAGCTCTGGAAATGTTCCATTACATGGCGGGAAAATCAGTGGAACCAGACAAGTATACCTTCACTTTTGTGCTGAAAGCTTGTACTGGGAATTTGGACTTGCAAGAAGGTGTTTTGATTCATCGTGCAATTGTGGATAAAGGGTTGGAATGTATGTGTTCATTGGAACTGGGCTTTTGTCGATTTGTATTGTAAGTTGGGTGATTTTAGTCGTGCAAGGGAGGTGTTTCATAAGATGCCTGAGGAGGATGTGGGGGCATGGAATGCGTTGATTGCTGGGTTGTCGCTAGACCAGTCAATGGATCGGAGATCCGAGTCCGATTCGATTAGATGAATATTGATTGGAAATAATATTCGACAGCCCGATTATAATTCGAATCCGATTTTTTAATAAATTGAATTTGAATTTATGTTAATCCGATCCGAAATTATATAATATATATATTAATATATATTTGATATTTTAATGTATATATATTTAGTATTATACATGTATATAAATATTAATTGTTAATTATTTTTTTATTTATTAATAATAATTGATCATCTATACCACTATTAAAAATGTGAATAATTTTAGTATTTCCAGTATTTATACTTAAATTTAGATATTATTTATTAATATATTGAGTTGTAAATGTAGTATACTTTCAACTTCTTTTATCATTTTTTTATTTTTATATTTGTCATGGACATGTGTTATAAGTATTAATTGGTAATTTTGTATTTACTGATTCTTGGAAAACAAAAAAAAATCTATATTTATTTATTTGTTTTTGTATTTTTTTAAATTGGATAATCGAATCGGAGAATCGGATAAGATATCAAATAATGAATTTTTTTTTATATGAATTAACTAAAGTAAAAGATATTCGAATTATCGGATTCGGATTGCGGATTGGAGAATTTTGCCATCCTTATCAGTGAACCTACAAATAATCCGATTATGATCCGAATCTGATTAGCCGGATATGGATTGAAAATAAAATCCAACAACCCGATTAGGATCCGAATCCGATAATCTGATTTCTTAACAAATTGGATTTGAATTTAACTAAATCCGATCCGTTAACAGGTCTTGTTATCGCAAAGTTTGGATCCGCAGGGTAGGTGTAATGGTGGGGTTTTTGGAGTAGGAGAAGTAGTTGTCTGGTGATTAAGGTTTTGGTGGAGTGGTGGAGGAGGAGGGTGATGGGTCTTTTGGTACTTTCATATAAGTGTTTGGGGGTATTTTGGAGCTCAATAATAGTTATTTACGTATATGTAATTAGTTTGCTTAAATTTATTTAATATGTAATTAATTTGTTTAAGTTTAGGGTTAATTTCACAAAACCCCCTATATTATTTAATTTAATTAATTAACCCCCATTGTGTCCACTTTGCCCCCTATACTATTCAATTTCATCACTATGCCTCATCTCTTCACATTTTGAGTCATAATACCTAAATTACCCTCAATAGTATAATGGAGTTTATTGAAATCAAGCTTTTAAAAAAATTATTTTTTGAAAATCAATTATATTTTTAATAAATACTATAAATTTCAAAAATATATATATTTTGGAAAAAAATATTTTTTGAAAATAATATATATTTTGGAAAAAATATATATATTTCGAGAAATTTATATATTTAAGGAAATATATATATATTGGAAAATGATATATAATTCGAAATATATATATAATTCGTCAAAAATATATATTTTCCGAATTGTTTTAAAAAAATATGAAGTTTTTCTGAAAAATATTTTTTTTGGGAAAAATATATATTATGTTCCAAAATATGATTTTTTCAGAAAAATAATTTTTTTGATAAAAATATATATTATTTTCCAAAATATGAATTTTTTCTGAAAAATATCTTTTTTGCGAAAAATATATATTATTTTTTCCGAAAATAATATAATTTTTTTCCGAAATATAAATTTTTTATATTTTGGAAAATAATGTATATTTTTCACAAAAATATTATTTTTCAGAAAAAAACATTTTTTTTAAAACAATTCGGAAAATATATATTTTGACGAATTATATATATATAATTCGTCAAATATATAAATATTTCAGAAATATATATATTTTTTCCAAAATATATATTGTTTTCAAAAAATATTTTTTTTCCAAAATATATATATATTTTTGAAATTTATAGTTTTTACAAAAAATATAATTGATTTTCAAAAAATAATTTTTTTAAAGGCTTGATTTCACTATACCCCCCTATACTATTGAGAATAGTTTAAGTATTATAACTCAAAAGGTGAGGGGAGGGGGCATAGTGATGAAATTGAATAGTATAAGGGGTTTTGTGAAATTAACCCTTAAAAAAATTATTTTTTGAAAATCAATTATATTTTTCGTAAAAACTATAAATTTCAAAAATATATATATATATTTCGGAATTTTTTTTCCTGAAAACAATATATATTCGGAATATATATATATTAGAAAATGATATATATTTTGGAATATATATATATAATTTGTCAAAAATATATATTTTTCGAATTATTTTAAAAAATATGAATTTTTTCTGAAAAAATATTTTTTTTTTGTGAAAATTATACATTATTTTCCAAAATATAAAAACTATATATTTCAGAAAAAAATTATATTATTTTCGGAAAAAATAATATATATTTTTCTCAAAAAAATTAGTTTTCGGAAAAAATCATATTTTGGAACATAATATATATTTTTCCCAAAAAGATTATTTTTCGGAAAAAATTCATATTTTTTTAAAATAATTTGAAAAATATATATTTTTGACGAATTATATATATTCCGAAATATATATCATTTTCCAATATATATATATATATATATATATATTTTTTACAAAATATATATTATTTTCGAAAAATATTTTTTCCGAAATATATATATATATATTTTAAATTTATAGTCTTTACGAGAAATATAATTAATTTTTAAAAAATAATTTATTTAAAGGTTTGATTTCACTAAATCCCCATATACTATTGATGGTAGTTTATGTATTATGACTCAAAATGTGAGGGGGGCATAGTGATGAAATCAAATAATATAGGGGCAAAGCAGACACTAGTTGATTAAATTGAATAGTATAAGGGAATTTTGTAAAATTAACCCTTAAGTTTATCAATTTGTAATTTGAACTCCCTAACATTATATATATAGTTATATGTAATTTTCCCTAAATATAAATTATTTTATTAATTAGTTGGATTCCTCTGCGCATAAAATTGAAATTGAATAATGTGGTTACACTATCTTAAAACCCTCTTTTAATCAAATTATAAAGAACCAAATCATATTGCGAGATTCAATTTATTCTCAATTAATTCTTGGATTTGATTTTTTTTAATATTTAAAATTATAAAAATATAAAAAATTATAAAAAGTTAAATAATTATTATGCAGTGGAGATGAATAATGCATCCTTAGAAAAAAAAAATCTACTCTAGTTTTTCTTTGATTGAATAAAATGGATAATAATAAGTCAAAATAATGGATAAAAATTTATGTTATTCTTACTAATATATATATAAAATAAATATAATTGATAAACATAAAATATAATGTAAATTAAAATTATATCTCTAATAATATTTTTTTTCGCTTTTCTAAAGTGAAATTTTTGGATGAGTAAGAAAATTTAAATGGAAAAGATATTTGGTATCTTTTTTATTCATCATCCTACCTTAAATTGTTATATGAGATATAAAAAATTAAATTTATGCCTTAAAATGTTATATGAGATATATAAAATTAAATTTATGAAATACGTTTGGAAATGAAATTTTGATTAAAAATAAATTAAAATCTCTAGAATTTGTGATAGAGGCGGGACTTAGCGGCATACCACCATTTAATGGAATACTTTCTTAAACAAAATTCAGAATAATTTCTTACCCAAAATTTATTATCATCGTTTACCGAATATATAATTCATACAACTAGATTATACTGCAGATTATATATATACTTAGTGTATAATGGTTGCCTATATATAGAAAATCTCATCACCTATTTATAGTGCTAATGAGATTCTATATATTTGTTATTAGATAACTATTTTAGAATATTCTACTCTATAACTACATACATAAACATAGCAGCAGTTTTCAGTTTGATTTACAATATTAATTAGTAACTTTTAGATTTTAACGACTAAAACAAGCTTTACAAAAAACGATTTGCTCAAAGGAATATTGTTCCCATTCTCTCCCTAATTGAATTTATTGTTTATGAAAAAAATAGTTCAAATATTCTTCTAACACTTTTCAGAATTAAGTAACAGAAAAATAATTTTATTATCATACCCATGCCCTTTATTAATTCCATGTTTTACCGTGAATTCAATTTTGGCCTTTATTTGATTATTTTAAAAAAGGTGGTTAAATTAAAACAATAAACATATGAAACTTTATTCTCTTTTAATTACATGTGGCCTAAGATTTGACTTGGTTGTAAAAGTATGTCTTTGTTCTTCAAACAGACAAATATTTTTTTTTTGTTGAAATGACCAAATTATCCATTAAAGAATGGATAAATCTTTATTACCCTCATATTACCATAAATAAATGGGCAAAAATATATTTTTTCGGGTAAATCCATCCCTCTCTTCAACCACCATTTCTTTGTAGGAAACATTTGTAACACAATAAAAGGTTTAAGTACTCAAAACACCCTTATAATATAGATAGTGTGCGTATAATATTCATTAGTTTCAAAATGTGTGTATTAACATCTATTCTTTTGGGACAAATGCTTAAAACATCTATGTAATATAGATATTGTGCGTATAACACCTATTAATTTTAAAATGTGTGTTTTGCACCTATTTGTTTTGGACAAGTGCTTAAAACAACCCTGTAATATAGATATTGTGCTTATAACACCCATTAGTTTAAAAATGTATATATATATATATATATATATATATATATTTTGAAGAATTAAGCTTTATATATAAGGGATAATTACACAAACCTCCCTTGAACTAAAGCATAATTGCAAGCGGTTCCTCTAACGTTTCAATAATATTAGAAACCTCCCCTAATATCATCGAAATATTGGTCCGACAAGAAATAATAGTGAAATTACGTATATACCTTCCTATTTTTAGAGATTTTTAGAGAATCTTCTAGAAGATAGTGAATTTACTATCTTGCCCTCAAATATATTGGCGAAAATTATGTGAACCAACAGTTGTCATTTCATATGCGCCCTTATCTTTTCCAATTCATGACAGAAGGCTTGTTGAGAGAGAATGTATGATTTTTAGAGGGAGAGTAAGTATAAACAACCACTCAAATGTGAGGGCAATTTGGTAAAAGAAGTTGGAATATTCTAGTAATTTTGAATCCAAAAGTAATGGTTCAAATGTAATTGCAAGGATATCAAGTATAGAATAGGGAGTTTGATGCAGGAGGATCAGCGCAAGGATGACAGGAAATCGTGATCTGCTGTTTTCCTTTTCAAATCTCTATTTTTAGTTAATTTTTACTACTTATGGAGGATCAGCGCAAGGATGACAGGAAATCGTGATTTGCTGTTTTCCTTTTCAAATCTCTATTTTTAGTTAATTTTTATTACTTATGGTAATTTTCTATTTGTCAATTAGGAATTGATTCTGAACCCGATTTGGGCCAGATTTTTGGCAATCTTTTGATTTCTTTCCGTATTTCGTTTTGGTAAGACTTTTAGGGTTTTGCTATTTTTGGTAAAATCCTTAATTTTCAGCTATTTAAACCCGACTTGTGGGTTGTTTTAAATTAGTTTTGAATATTAAGAATTTTATTGAATTTCAGAGTGTTCTCTGAATTTTGGGCCGAATTTCTCCCTTTTTTCTTTGCAAATTACCCATTGTGCTAGCCTGCAGAATAATCCCTATTCTGTCCGGCGTCAATTGGTATCAGAGCTCAGCATCTTCCTGAGGTGGTTTTTTTCCATCAGTTTTCGATGGCTAATAATCGTGGTCGTGGTTGTGGTGGTCGTCGTGGGCAGGTTCCGATTGAGGAAGTCCCGCACCGTGATCGTAACGTTCAGGATGTTATGATTGAGTATTTGCAAAGGCAAGTGGTAGAGTTAACCCAGCGTCTGGCGGCGCAGGAAATCGGTAATCATGATGTGGAAGATTTTGATACCGACAATTCCACCTTCGAAAATCCGTATCCACCGTTATGGCCAATATTTTTGGAAGATTCTGATTCCGAAGATGATTGGTTGAAAACCGATACTTTCGTTGGAGAGCCAATGTATGACACAGAAGGAGATGAGGATGTGTTGTATGGGGACGACCATGAAACTCTAGTCATTCCTAAGAGCCTCCTGACTCCCATAAGCGATTCCGAAGATGATTGGTTGAGAACCAATATTTTCCATACAACCTGCACCGTGGCCGACAAAGTCTGCAAGATGATTATTGACAGTGGCAGTTGCAAGAACATAGTCTCTGAAGACGCTGTCCGAAAGAAGGGTTCTCCCTCGTCAGTCTCTATGATGTCTCCTTCTGCATTTAATCAGTCGATGTCTCCGTCGTCTAATGGCCAACATCTTCGAGGCATCCATGAGCAAGTGAAACTGGCCATTCACGAGAGCAATGCCAAGTACAAAACTCTAGCGGACAGTCATCATCGTCAGGTACTTTTTGATGTTGGTGATTTTGTTTGGGTTGTATTAACTCGTGATCGTTTCCCTGTTGGCGAGTATAATAAGCTTAAGGAGCAGAAGATTGAACCCTGTGAGATATTGCAGAAGATTAATGGCAACGCATACAGGTTGTGTCTCCCTAGTCACTTGAAAACATCTGATGTCTTTAATGTGAAACACCTGAGTCCTTGTTTTTGCGGATTCTGCTGATGCTGCTGTGAACTCGAGGATGAGTTCTTTCCAACCCAGGGTGACTGATGCAGGAGGATCAGCGCAAGGATGACAGGAAATCGTGATCTACTGTTTTCCTTTTCAAATATATATTTTTAGTTAATTTTTACTACTTATGGTAATTTTCTATTTGTCAATTAGGAATTGATTCTGAACCCGATTTGGGACAGATTTTTGGCAATCTTTTGATTTCTTTCCGTATTTCATTTTGGTAAGATTTTTAGGGTTTTGCTATTTTTGGTAAAATCCTTGATTTTAAGCTATTTAAACCCCGCTTGTGGGTTGTTTTAAATTAGTTTTGAATATTAAGAATTTTATTGAATTTCAGAGTGTTCTCTGAATTTTGGACCGAATTTCTCCCTTTTTTTCTTTGCAAATTACCCGTTGCGCTAGCCTGCAGAATAATCCCTATTCTGTCCGGCGTCAGAGTTTGATCCATAATATGTCATTATTGATCAATAAAGCAAAATTTTAACATTAACTTTGAACAAAAGGGGTTAAATATTACAACAGATGTGCAATTAAGAGAGGTTTATGATATTATTAAAATATTAGGGGAACCGCATGTAATTATGCTATAGTTTGGGGGAGGTTTGTGTAATTATTAATATATATAATAGAGTTAATTTCATTTACACCCCTGAAATTTACTTTTATTTCAATCAGAACCCCCTATGTTTGAAAATCTTTAATCACACCCTCTCATTATATAAAATATCTAAAATACCCCTTAAATCAATTTAATCCTAAAATATTATTATCCCTATACCCAAACATATATATTCAACCCACCACCGACAACCTCTCTTCCCCATGGCCGCGCCTCTCTCTCTCCCCACCACCACCACCACTCTCGACAGCTTCTCTATCCTTCCCCCGGCCGCCAACCCCACCATCTACACACACATACATAGATCTACACACACACGCGCATATAAATATATGTATATGAATAAATACACACATATATTTACCATCCCCCACGAGATATCCTTGAATCCAAACTTGAAATTATCAAAAAAAATTGGTTCACAGAAGGTATTTTTTTTTATCACTATCAAATATTTCAATGGCCTAGTTTGGGGTCCCCAAGGTTTTAGTGATGTTAATAATTGGGGTCTACTACTTCAGGTTTCATGTGGTTAAACAGAATAAAAAATAACACACTCATACACATATAGATCTACACGTGCGCGCGCACACATATATATATACACCCATAGATGGGTCCTCCACATCCCTCATGATCTACCTGATAGTCCGCCTCTGTGGTGGTGGTGGCGCCGCCGCAGCCAGTGTGTCATCTTTGAGGGAGTGGTCAAATTGATAAAATAGGGAATACTTGTTCCAAATATCCCTTAAGGTAATTTATGAATTAAAATAAAATTCTAAGGATTATGGGTGTAAATGATGTTATTTGCAAATCTGAGGGATGTAATTGAAAATTCTCAAATTTGAAGGGATCTTATTAAAATAAAAGCAAATATCATAAGGTGTAAATGAAATTAATCCTATATAATATCAAAGAAAATGCCTTAGGTATACAAATAAAAATGTGTGTATTGACACCTAAGTTATTATGAATCACTCAAATTGTATATTTTAATTTTTTTAATTTCATGAGTTTCTAAATTAAAATTAATTGTCTATTTTTTATATTCATATATTTTTATAAGGGGTAATCCTTGATTTTCCACATTAAAAATTCAAAAAAATAATATCAATGATTGTTTTGGTATTAATTAAACAAACTTATTTTTATTTTTTATTTTTGATAAATAATTCCACTTAATTTCTCTTTTTGTTTTTTTTTTCCTTTTTGATTTATTTTTAAAATAAAAAAATAAATATGCGAATTACCCAAATATGATGCTAAAAGCTCGCCACCCCACAACAAAATTATAGAGAAAAAAGAAGAAGCCAAATACATAGCAATAGAGAACATGTTAATAATTTAAAGAATAAGCTAAATAAATTATACATTTAATTTTAAGATTAGGTCACAGTCACCTGCACCAACATTTACCACCCTTCAAACCTACCATGAATCCCCATATCTTAGTCAAACCTACAACGAATTCAACCCCTTGAGTTTATGAATCAAAAACCCAAACTCGTGCAAGGAATCGAAAAAAACAAACATCAGTATCAATTTTATATCCATCAATGGTCTTATTGAGGTTGCAAAACACTGTACCGATTGAAATTGATATTGTTATGAATATATTAGTGGCCATCGGGTAAGATCTGAATTTCGCTCAAGAGAGAGGGATTAAAGGAAAAAAATACATGAAATCGTGTTATCGTTGAACGTTATTATTTATTATATGTTTTAATGAAGATTTTTAAAATAGAGTTATTTTTCTTGTTTATCGTACTCTTTGATGAGATCCCCTTTAGAGCATTCGGTATTATAAACTCGTTCGAAGTTGCCGAGCGAATCTCAACTTTTGTAAAATAAACAGAAGCTACGAAAAAGAATAATGGCAAGAAGAAAATAGAAAATTCAAGAATCAACAAATATTGGAGCAATCTCGGGTCCCTTTTCCCTTTCTTTTTTCTTTCTTTTATACCTCAAAAAAAGGTCTTTTTTACATGAATGGGTTTTAATACATGTTAAAGACAATATCTACATTAATTTGAAATTTAATGTTTATCAAAAACTGCCATAATAAATTCTTATGTCAATTTTGATTCTATATATTTGAAACGGTCATTTCCTTAATGACTTTAATCTGAAATGAGTTTATATCTTTGGGCTTTATTTTCTATTTGGGCTTTGTTTTCTATTCGGGCTTTAAAACAGGTATGCTGATCCAGTGTGAGTCTTTGTACGATGGGCCTGATGAGAAAAATGGGCCTACACTTTGCCCCCAATTCCCAAGCCCATTTCATTTTTGAAATAGGGTGGGAATTCGAAGAGCCATGTGTAACTGCCACTTTCCTTATTTCCTGCGTTTCCTTCAATATTTCTTCCCCATTTACAAGAGCAGATTCACTCCATTTGAAGACGATTCCCAGCAAGGAACTCCTAGAGGTTAGTTTTTCTCTTCCGTCCTTCATATTTCTTTCATTAATCAAAAAGTATCATGAGTAGTGATAGCAGCCGAACCCCTTCTCTGGAGGTGGTTGTTGATGATGCCCCTGTTATTTCTTCTTCTGAGGTTGCCCCCAGTTTGATTGAACCAAGATCTCAGAAACTTTCCCGAAACAATTACGTAAATTGCCTTTAGCCGATAGGTGCCGAATTGAGTTTGACATACCAAGGGATGTTTCGATTTCTGAGTATTCTTCTGATTTAAACTTCAAAGCTTATGAAGAAGTTGAACCGGGCGAAGTCTTGTTCTCTGCACATCACTTGGCCGTTCTTAGATTTCCTTTACATCCGTTCTATCACTATATAATTTTTTCTTTAGGACTTACCCCTTTGCAAGTAAACCCTAATTTCTTCAGGGTTCTATCTGTTATGCTCGTTCTGAACCACGAACGGGGTTTGAACCTAGGTTTGGGTGATCTTCTGCTTTGTTACAAAGTCGATCAGATCAGAAAGAACCCCGGTCGGTACCATCTGCACCCCCATTTAACCTTGAAACTTTGTGAAGGCA
The DNA here is from genome assembly GCA_963922005.1 of Cornus suecica. Taxonomy (NCBI): domain Eukaryota; kingdom Viridiplantae; phylum Streptophyta; class Magnoliopsida; order Cornales; family Cornaceae; genus Cornus; species Cornus suecica. Next base: position 11,482,527 of record OY998246.1, on the reverse strand, counting down.
ACCCTTCTTCTAAGAAAGAGTGGAAAGATAAGATGGTGAAAATTGGGGGAAATTGGAGAGTGGATGCGTCCGGCCCGTATCCGCTGCCAAGAACCTTCGGTATTTGTAAGAAACTGAAGTGTGGATTCAAAAATCCTGGCAAGTGTATTTTTGTGACTTATAAGTTTCGCCTGTTTTACTTTGATCTGCCTATTTGTTTGTTTGCTGATCGTATGCCTGTGTTTTGGATACAGTCGAACGTGTTGAATATCTGAACGAGAAAGTATTCGCAACTCTTCCATCCAGCAAGTCACTTTTGACTTCCCAGAATTTGAATTTAATTGTTGTCAGTGCTTCAAAGGCTACTATCATGGAAATTCCGGTCACCGCCTCCAAGCGTGCTGCTGCACTAAAATCTACTCCCCCAACCAGCTCGACAGCTGATAAAGGCAAGGGCCAAGTGGTCGATCTGACTGAAGATCCGAAGAAGACAAAGGGGCATCTGAAGAGAACGAACACCGAAGATGGTGGTAATGCTCCGAAAAAGTTGCTGCTGGGCCCCCCTTCTGAACATACAAAAAGAAATGATTCTGAAAAGCATGAAAAACTTGTTAAGAAAGCCAGATCTGTGAGCGGCTACACTATTCCGGACTGTTGTTTTCCTCCATCGTTTGATCCTGAAGGTGAATGGATCCCCAAATTTGAAAAGAGCGATGGTAGTGTTCTGAATCGCCGAACGTTGGCAATGTCCGATCCTGATTCCTTGATGGCTCTTGCTCGTGGCATGTGGCCTCCCAAGGATGAACTCTTTCAGCAGCATGTTGATTAGAACGAGCTTCTTGCTAGGGCTCCTGTTTCTATTCTAGAGGTACCAAAGTTTTTGTTTTTTTTTTTTTTTAAACGTTTCTTCTCTTTTCAGTCTGTGTTCAATGTTCTAGCTCTCTGTAAGGCTGTGGAAATGGGAGAGTATAAGAGAAAGAACATTGATGATGCATACCTCCGAGCTGACAAATGCGCCATGTTGGCTGAAAAACAGAAGAAAATCTTGGAGCTTGAGGTGGAGAGCTTAAAGAAACTCCATCAGAAGGAATCTGATCGGAACGCTGAGCTGACTAAGCAGATCCATAACCTTGAAACTTCTAACGCCGTTCTGAAGACGGGTTTAGAAATTTGCCGAAGGGGAGGTTTGGACATGCACCGGAGATATGTGAACATCTTTGACATAAAGTTCTGTGATGGGTTCAGATTTTGCTTTGACCAAATGTCATCAGATCCATCTGCCCGTACATATGATAATCCTGCCGCCCATGATGCAGCTTGTGGAGTCGTTCACCCATATAAAGAGCCTGAGTCTTCCCAAGATGAAAAAGATTTAGCTCAATTTATTTTGCATGGGATCATTCCGTCCAAACGACCAAAGCCTGTGGCAGATGCCAATGAAGTGTCAGCTGAGCCTTCCGTTCCAGCTTCAGAGAATCAGCAGCCTCCAACTGATGATATTACTCCTCCGCCTTCTTGATTAGAAGTTTTTGTCATTTGAACAATTTTTTGGGTCTGTATATTTTTTATGCTCCTGTGGTGAGCGTTTTTTGGACAAGTTATTTCCGAACAGGATGGCACCTAGGTGCATAGATTTTTTCCGAACAGATGGCACTTGTTGTGCTTTATATATTTTTTGAACAGGATTGCACTAAGGTGCGCAGTTATTTTTTGAACAGACGACACCGAGGTGCATATAGTTTTTCTGAACGATGGCACCGAGGTGCATATATGTTTTTTTTCTGAACGGATGGCACTGTTGTGCCATATATATTTTTTGAACAGGATGGTGCGTTCTTTTGAACAACCTTTTTAATGCGTATCTATATACGTCTTTGTGAAAACAGGAACTTGGTGCCATCTTTATGATGGTCTTTTGACTAATTGGCTTATGTATTTTGGCCAAGTTTTTTCACTTGAGCTTTTTTTTATTTTTATTTTTATTTTTATTTTTATTTTTTTTTTACAGTTTGAATAGAAACATGAGAAGATATGAATAATATCTTTATTGATTCGAAATGGATCTTTATCATACAAAATGATCAATATAAATTTTATTGAAAATACCTTTTGAGGTGTATAGCATTCCAAGCTCGTTCGATTTGTTTTCCATCTTGATCAGCCAATCTGTAGGCACCTTTCCCGATCACTTCTGTTACTGTGTATGGACCATCCCATGTGGGATCCAGCTTATTTGACCTGCTAGCCAACACCCTTAGTACTTGATCGCCAACTTGAAATTATCTTGGTTTCACTTTCTTGTTATAACTCCTCATTAACCTTTGTTGATATTCTGTCAATCTTATTGAGGCCATTTCCCTTTTTTCATCTATGAGATCACCTTCAATTTTTAGGATTTCTTCGTTTTGTTCAGGATCGAATAGATGAGTTCTTGTCGTGGGGACTTCCAACTCAATTGGGATTACCGCCTCGACTCCGTACGCCATAGCGAATGGAGTCATACCGGTTGGCTTGCGAGGAGTTGTTCGGTAGCTCCAGAGGACCCTCGGTAATTCGTCTAACCATCGTCATTTTCCTTTGATTCCCTCCAATTTTATTTTTATCCCGTCGAAGATCGTTCTGTTTGTTATTTCAGCTTGTCCATTTGCTTGCGGATAACTGACAGATGATAAATTCTGATTGATCCCGTACTCGTCCAGCAATGCCCGAACGTACTGATTGTCCAGATTTGTGTCGTTGTCCATCATTATGTACTTTGGTACTCCAAATCTGTAGATTATACGATTCAAAATAAAATCTATCACTTGAGTGTGAGTGATTCTTACATACGCCTTTGCTTCCACCCATTTAGTGAAATAATCTGTGGCCAAAAGCACATGATTTTGATTCGAAGTTGCCTTTGTTAATGGTCCGACCGCATCCATCCCCCATCGTGCGAACGGAACAGGAGAGGCCATCGATGTGAGAAGCTCTGCCGGTTGATGAATTATATGCGAATGTCTCTGGCATTTGTCACACCTTCTTGCGTATTCCTCTGCGTCCCGGATCATGTACGGCCAGAAATATCCTTGTGTTACTGCTCTATGAGATAAAGATCTTCCACCAACATGACTTCCACAAGTTCCATCGTGCAACTGCTTGAGTACCTCTTGTGCTTCAGATGGTGTCAAGCATCGCAGATAGGGCCCACTTGTCGATCGGCGATATAGATAGCCATCGATCACTGAATATTTGGTAGAGGTTGCTCTTATTTTCCCTGCTTCTCGTCGATCCTCAGGTAGAACGCCGATCAATAAATACTCAAGGATTGGATCGATCCAACTTGGCTCGTACTGGATCATGCATACCTCCTTCTTTTTACCGATCGAAGGAGTGAATAGTTCATCCACCGGAATTATTCTGACCATATCGTCTCCTGCTGAGGATGCTTGATTTGCTACATGATCGGCCCCATGATTTTCTGTCCTTGGAATTTGTTTAAAAGTGACTACCTGAAAGTTCCGCATTTCTTCCTAAACGGCATTTTTATACTGCAACATTCTTTCCTCGCTTGTATTATAACTTCCTTTGATATGATTTACAACTAACTGAGAATCGCTGAACATAGTTAGTTCTTTGATCTGGAGCTCCTTTGCTAACCTTAACCCTGCCAAAACGGCTTCGTACTCAGCCTCATTGTTTGAACTGCCAAAACACAGTTTGATCAACTGCTGCTATTTGGTGCCTTCTGGAGAAATAAGTTCGATCCCCACTCCTGCCCCCAGACTATTCACTGATCCATCTACATAAAGCAACCACCTTGGATTTACGTCGCCGGCTTCATCTTCAGTTGCTTCATATTCAAGGAGGAAATCCGCCACAGCTTGACCTTTTAAAGATGTTCGTGGTTCATAAGTAATATCGAACATACTCAGTTCTATTGACCACTTTGTCGTTCGTCCCGAGAAGTCAGGCTTTGTCAAAATTGCTTTGATCGGAAATGTAGTTGGGATTCTGATCGGATGGGATTCGAAGTAATGTCGTAACTTTCGTTTTGCCTGGACCAATGCCAAGATGATTTTCTCTGTCTTTGAATATCTTTTCTCGGCGTCAAGCAATGTCTTGCTCGCATAATAAATTGGATATTGTCTGCTCCCATCATCTCTTACCAACGCTGAACTGACAGCGTTCGGAGAAACCGCCAAGTATAAAATTAAGGATTCATGATTCTTGGGCGCCATAAGGATTGGTGGTTTTGCCATATAGAGTTTCAGCTGATCAAAGGCTTCTTGTTGCTTCTCCCCCCAAGTAATCGTTTTTTTAGACTTCAGGACGTCGAAGAACGGCTTGCATCTATCTGACAATTTGGATATGAACTGTCTCAGGGCTGCTAGTCTTCCTGTGAGTACCTGGATTTCCTTTGGGGATTCAGGTGCCTTCATCTGAATCAATGCTTGAATTTGTGCTGGACTCGCTTTGATTCCATCTTTATTAACTATGTGACCCAAGATTTGTACGGAGGATACACCGAAAGTGCATTTTTCCGGGTTTAGCTTCATTTTGTGCGATCGTAGGGATGCGAACACATCCTCCAAATGCTTCAAATGATCATCCTTTCGCTGGCTTTTAACCACCATGTCATCAATATATGCTTCCACCGTGTCCCCTATCTGGGTCTTGAAAATCCTATCAATCAGTCGTTGATAAGTCGCACCTGCATTTTTTAGACCGAACGACATGACCTTGTAACAATAGGTCCCTCGTTCGGTGATGAATGCCGTTTTGTCTTCATCCTTTGGATTCATTGGGATTTGATTGTATCCTGAATAAGCATCCAGGAAGGTGAGACGCTCGAACCCTGTAGTCGCGTCGATCATGCGATCAATCTTCGGTAGAGGAAAACTATCCTTCGGACAAGCTTTATTTAGGTTGGTGAAGTCCACACACATTCAGAACTTCCCGTTCTTCTTTTGTACAACGACAACATTGGATAGCCACATGGGATAATGAACTTCTCTGATAAAACCAGCATCTAGCAGACGGCTAACCTCTTCAGCTACAAACTTTCCTCGTTCGGTTCTGATCATTCTGGGTCGTTGCCGTACGGGTTGGGCATCGGAGTAAACATTTAATGTGTGCATCATGGTTCCTGGGTCAACCCCAGGCATGTCGTTGTGTTCCCAGGCAAAAACATCAATATTTGATCTCAACACATAAATCATTTCGTTCATCTCCTCAGAATTCAACCCTCTTCCAATTTGGGTGGTCCTACCCTTGCTCCCCACGATCAGATCCACTGTGATGGTATCTTCTTCGGCCTTTACATCTTTGTCAGTCTGATCAGGGAGGCTCGGTAATTGCTACAAGCTTTGTTCAGAGCCTTCGCCCTTCAAACCTCTGGATATGATGGCATAGCATTCCTTCGCCACCACTTGTTCACCTTGAATATCGACAAATCCTTTTCCCGAAGGGTCAACACACCGCATCACCTGATGTAGAGTAGAAGGAACTCCTTGCATCCGATGAATCCAACCTCTACCCATGATCAGATTATAGGAGGGTTGTATATCCACCAACATGAAATTTTCCCTCAGCGTTCGCTTTGCGGCTGTCACAGGCAAATTCAGGATCCCGATCAGGCAAATCCTCCTTCCATCAAAGCCTGCCAGCGGACTGGCTGTTGGTTTGATTAACTCCGTGCTGATGCCGATCCTTTCGAAAGCTGCTTTGGTCAGGATGTTCGTGCTGCTACCTGGATCAACTAACACCCTTTTAACTAAACAATTTGAAACTATAATAGAAATTACTAGTGGATCTTCATGCGGAAGTTGTACACGTCTTAAGTCCTCTTGTGTAAATGATATTGTGGGCATTGGGTAATTCCGAATGACATTCACCTCCCCAATCCTTCGGATCTTGTTGGCATTGCGCATGCGTGAACGCTGAACCGAACGGCTTTCTTCGTCCTCTTCAGGTTTCCCATGGATTGTGTCAATAATTTTTACCGGTTGCTCACCCACAATTTTGTTAGGCTTCGGCCGATAAAATTTTTTGACTCAATTATCCACGTACTCCTTCAACTCTCCTTTGGCTATCAAGGTCTCAACCTGCCTCCTCAATTGTCTGCACTCATTGGTTAGATGGCCAAAGTCATTGTGGAATGCACAATGCCTTGTACGGTCCTGCAGCTCCGGAGGCGTTTTCAACGGAAATGGGGGTCGAAAAATACCCTTCGCCTTATTCTCATTGTACAACTTTGCTAAGGTTGTTCAGAGTGGAGTTTCAGGTATGTCAAACCTTGGCCTCCTCTCCTGTTTCCTGTACGGAACCGATCGGTGATTGTTCGTATTATCTGCCTTTTTTATTATCCTTTCCTTTGATTTGTTTTCGACACTGACTAATGCCGAACGATGGCCTCTTTCTTGCTCATCCTCTTTCAATCTCAGATATCCCTGCGCCCGTGAATTCAACTGTCCCATGTTGAGAGGTGTTGACTTCACCAAAGATCTATGGAAGTTGGTCCCTTGTTCGATAGCTACCTTGAAAGCTTCCACTGCTGCTGGTTGATCACAACTGGGTATCATTCCCATTTCCAAATTGAATCTGGAAAGGAAATTCTTCAACGTTTCACATTTCGCCTGTCTCATCGTAAACATATTAGAAATGGTCCTCTTCTGCTTCCGATTCCTGAAATACCGTGCCAGGAACTTTTCCATCAGCGTTTGGAAAGAATCGATCGAACTACCTGGCAATTGCCTAAACCATAACAGGGCGGGGCCCGTTAGGCTTGTAGAGAAAGCTTTGCACATTAGTGCATCATCAGCCATATCGAGAGTCATCATCTGCTCCACATGAAACAGGTGCTCGATTGGGTCCTGTGTCCATCAAACATGATGAATTTGGGCATTCGGAATTTATCTGGCCTTCTCGCCTGTTGTATTTCGGGGCTGAACGGAGATTTAATCATTTTAGCTGTCATTTCGATGGCTAGATCGGCTGGTGATTGTGTTCTGAGATCCTTTACTTGTTCATCTACGATCTTTTGAAATCGAGTTACCATATCGAGCGAAACTGCATGATTATTGATATTTGCTTCATCTGCGATTGGTTGGGTGTGAGCAGGATCTATTGTGCGATCTGCTGAACTTGCCTCATGATGATTGTCTTCTTCTTCAATACCAAGGCCATTACAGCGCCCTGCTATAGGTAATTCTGGGTGTTCGGATTGATCTAACCTTTGCTTTAATTCTCGATTTTCTTTCTCGAGTGCCTTCAGACACTGAAGGATAGCAGCTGTATCACCTAGCTGTGTGGTGGTTTCTCCCGCCATTGATCTAATAACTTTTGTTTGGATATCGAGTTCCCACAGACGGCGCCAAAAAGTGTAAACCCGTTCGAAGTTACCGAACGAATCTCAACTTTTGTAAAATAAACAGAAGCTACGAAAAAGAATAATGGCAAGAAGAAAATAGAAAATTCAAGAATCAACAAATATTGGAGCAATCTCGGGTCCCTTTTCCCTTTCTTTTTTCTTTCTTTTATACCTCCAAAAAAAGTCTTTTTTACATGAATGGGTTTTAATACATGTTAAAGACAATATCTACATTAATTTGAAATTTAATGTTTATCAAAAACTGCCATAATAAATTCTTATGTCAGTTTTGATTCTATATATTTGAAACGGTCATTTCCTTAATGACTTTAATCTGAAATGGGCTTATATCTTTGGACTTTATTTTCTATTTGGGCTTTGTTTTCTATTCGGGCTTTGTTTTCTATTGGGGCTTTAAAACAGGTATGCTGATCCAGTGTAAATCTTTGTACGATGGGCCTGATGAGAAAAATGGGCCTACAGGTATGCACATCAATTTGGTTAGCTGAATTATCTTTTATTTTGCGGGAGCGTCCCAATAATACAAAATAAACAAAAAGAAGGGAGCAAATGTATTGATGATAAGTTGAATAGCACCGTTCCAACTAGCTAAATTATCTTCCATATGTTGAGGTGGCTAGCCAAAACATAAGATTTAGCCACTAGCATATGAAATGCTCTGAGCTCGATCTAATATTTCATCTTCTTATCCATCAAACCATGTGTACATTTTTTAATGAATACAAATACAACTGCTTTTGATTCCACTGGCGATAATGATGTATTAAACTATTTGAATATTCGAAAGATGTTGAAATTAAAAATATAAAATTTAGACAATTATGTTGAAAGATACATCAATTTCAAATTTAAATCTAGGTACATAAGTATTTTTTTTTGTAACATGGGTTAATTTTAATAAAACCCCCCTATACTATTCAGATTAATTAACTAACCCCTTATGTGTCCACTTTGCTCCCTATATTATTCAATTTCATCAAATTACCCCCTCATTTCTCAAAATGCCTAAACTACCTTCAATAGTATAAGGGGGTTTAGTGAAATTAATAGTATAAGGGGGTTTAGTGAATTATTTTGGAAAAAATAATATATACTTTTTGCAAAAAAAAAAAAATTCGAAAAAAAATCATATTTTGTTCCAAAATATGAATTTTTTTTTCGAAAAATATTTTTTTTGCGAAAAAGTATATATTATGTTCCAAAATATTTTTTTTGGTTTCGAAAAATATTTTTTTTGCAAAAAATATATATTATGCTCCAAAATATGATTTTTTCTGAAAAATAATTTTTTGCGAAAAATATATATTATGTTCCAAAATATGATTTTTTTTTTCCGAAAAATATTTTTTTTGCGAAAAAGTATATATTATGTTCCAAAATATGATTTTTTTTTTCAAAAAATAATTTTTTGCGAAAAATATATATTATGTTCCAAAATATTATTTTTCGAAAACAAAATTCATATTTTGGAACATAATATATACTTTTTCGCAAAAAAAATCATATTTTGGAACATAATATATATTTTTCGCAAAAAAATTATTTTTCAGAAAAAAATCATATTTTGGAACATAATATATATTTTTTGCAAAAAAATTATTTTTCAAAAAAAAAAATCATATTTTGGAACATAATATATATTTTTCACAAAAAAAATTATTTTTCAGAAAAAAATCATATTTTGGAACATAATATATATTTTTTGCAAAAAAATTATTTTTCAAAAAAAAATTTCATATTTTGGAACATAATATATACTTTTTTGCAAAAAAAAATTTTTTCGAAAATGTTTTTCATATTTTGGAACATAATATATACTTTTTCGCAAAAAAAATATTTTTCGAAAAAAAAAATTCATATTTTGGAATAAAATATGATTTTTTTTCGAAATTTTTTTTTTTGCAAAAGGTATATATTATTTTTTCCGAAATAATTCACTAAACACCCTTATACGATTAATTTCACTAAACCCCCTTATACTATTGAGGGTAGTTTAGACATTTTGAGAAGTAAGAGGGCAATTTGATGAAATTAAATAGTATAAAGGGCAAAGTAGACATAAAGGTTAGTTGATTAATCTGACTAGTATAAGGGATTTTACTGAAATTAACCCTTATAACATATTGGAGAAGAAGAAAGTAATAACCAGGGGTTCAATCATATAAAAATTAATAATTCTCAAATGACTACACTATGACTCCATTATTTATTTATTTTTGAAAAAGATGACTCCATTATTTCATTATAGTAATAAAGAACACATCATCAATATCATAGTGCCATATGACAAGTGAAACAATACCATATCTATATACCATATGATACTAATACCAAAAATATTGTATTGGGTAAATTACTCTCACCTTCCCTGATATTATAAATAATTACTTTTAAATTAAAATTTGTGTAAATTTACTCTGATATTTCATGTAAGATTAATATCACATTAACATTTTTATGCATATTATAAAGTACCCTTAACTTAAGTGTTTCAAACTGAAGTAATTTATGATTTGCATATTTAATGAGCTCCTATCATTTAAACTACTAAAATACCCCTCATTTTATACCACTCAAAACATCATTATCTATTCTCATGCAAGTTGGTTATGTTATTTTAACATAATTTATTCAGTTTAAAATACTAAAGTTATGTGTATTTTAGTAAATGCAAAAAAATATTAGTGTAATATTAATCTTACAGAAGAGGTCAGAATAAATTTACATATTTTAATTTGAAAATAATTATGCAAACAATCAGGGGAGGTCAGAGTAATTTACCCTATTTGTATTGTATTTCCCAACCGCCTACTCTCCTTTCTCTTCCTTGTCCCCACTCATTATCTTCAAACTCCTCCTCCTCCCAAAAGAAAAAGAAAAAAAAAAAGAAAAAAAAAAAAACCCCAAATTGAAATAGAGAGCATCAAAGAATCCAAATTGAAAGATTCTGTGAAATGGAAGCTGATGTTTCCATCCTAAAACCCTAATTTTTTTGCTCTCTCTAAAAAAAAAGTTAATTTTAGCCCTAGAATTTGTGGGGTTCTTGTGGGTTTGATTAGGTTTTCAGATTTGATAATTAGAAATGGTGAAGCTTCTCGTCTTCGTCCATATTTTTCTTTCTTTCATGGCTTGTGCAGCTTTTGCTAATGTGGTTTTGATTGGGAACAACGTCACCCTTTCGTTCGACGACATCGAAGCCAACTTTGGTGAGTTATATAGACATATATGTTTATATGTGTGTTTGTGGGTGTGTGTTTTTTGATTAATTTTCTTGGAAGAATGAATTAATGATGAAATTGAGCTTTGGGATAGGTAAAATGTTATTTATTGAATATTTAAAGCTGGTTTTTTTTTTTTTTTTAAGAGCTTCAGTTTGTTTCTATAAATATTGTATGTAGGACAAGCTATGCATATTGTGCTGAATGAAACTGATGGGAGAATTTATGCAATCTCTAAGCATTTATTTATAACAATAATTACAGTATTTTATTTTTTCGAGTAATTTGTGGATTATCAAAACTAAATAAACTTCTGATCGGTCTATCTAGTGTTGGGATCAGAATTTTCTAGTCAATTCATGAATGATTAAATTACACTGCATGGTTTTAATAAATTTTAGGAATTAAACAAGAATATGGTTACTATGGCTGTGATGGCCATGATATTGTCATTTTTATATATACGTATAGATGTTTGAAACTCAATAGTAAGTTTTGAGGCAGTGATAGATTTGATCTGTGCTCATTTATTGACTTGTTTCGGTTGATGACTTCAGCTCGAGAAGTTACAGAGTCCGGGGTGTGTGGCACATTGCACTTGGCGGAGCCTCTTGATGCATGTTTGCTGTTGATAAATAAGGTCAATTCGTCCGAAGAGGGTTGTGGTTCCCCCTTTGTGTTGATTATTAGAGGAGGATGTAGTTTCGAGGAGAAAGTTCAAAGAGCAAAAAGTGCAGGCTTTAAAGCAGCCATTGTCTATGACAATGTAGATGAAGATTTGGTTGCAAGTATGTATAGGCTGTTTGACTACATTACTCTTTGTGCATGCATATCTTTCTTCTCATAGTTAATCAGATATCTTCATAGCAAATCTATGATTTGACCCATTATTTTGGGTGACATTTTACGTAAGAAAATGGCATAATTTCTTTATCACATAGTGACATTCGGATATTATTATTATTTTTTTTTGTTTTTTGTTTTTGGGTTATAAGCACTAAATGAAGTAAAGCTTTTGTTTATACTGTTACTATACTTGCAGAAATTCTCTTGAAGGGCAAGCTAAACCGAGCAATCTCTTCACTTTAAGCACTAGATAGATTTTTTGTCAAAATCTATGTTCTAAGTTTCAGAATGATGCAAGAAGGATTCCTTAGGTTCTTTTAGGTTCTAAGCCTGAACATGAGGAAAAATTTGTCATCTAAGCCATTGAAACAAGGGAATTATGGTTGGAGTTTGTGGGATAATGAAGTTGAACCTTGGATAATATTTAGTGTTGGAAAGGGGAGATTTTTTTATTGAGAAGGGTGTTAGTAGTGTCATATATTAGTAAAGTCATTGAAAATATCTTTAGAGTAGTAAAATGGGGAGGCCACTCAGGAAAAACAAAATAATAAATGAGAGGGAAGGCTTTATTTCAGAAAGGTTTGTTTAAGATCTACACTGATATTAATACAAAGTTCTGCGATCAGTCATTTGGGGAAGTTATTGTTTTATTGTTTTATTTTTTTCATGAACAATAATAAATATTTATATAGTGACAATGTATCTAAAGATGTTGGAGAACTCTGAAATTGACATAAGCCCTCAAAAACTTGCTCAACTATATACAAGTGTCCAATAGCTGTACCATTTCAGTACTAGGATCTTTCAACGTCTGGTTGGTTTTATTAGTGACAACAAATTGAAGATTTTTTTGTTAAGATTTTGAGTCTGCTTTGTTTCTCCTTTTATATATAGCTAAATTTCTTTGGATGGTTTTCTTTTATTCTGATTATGATGTCTTCAATCTGTGAGAATCTTTAATTCAGGCATTTGAAAATTTAGTGGCAGGAGAATCAGGTGTATACATACATGCTGTCTTTGTTTCCAAAGCTTCAGGTGAAGTACTCACGAAGTATGCTGGCGCTACCAACATCGAACTTTGGATACTCCCAAGCTTTGAGAACTCGGCATGGTCAATCATGGCCGTATCTTTCATTTCATTACTTGCCATGTCTGCCGTGCTGGGAACTTGTTTCTTTGTCCGAAGGCATCGCATAAGACGACAACGGCCTCGAGCTTCACATGTTCGGGAATTTCATGGGATGAGTAGTCGTCTAGTCAAAGCAATGCCAAGCCTAATATTTACATCTGTTTTAGAGGATAATTCTACTTCCGGAGCGTGTGCTATATGTCTTGAAGACTATACTGTTGGAGAGAAGCTTAGAGTTCTGCCATGTCGTCACAGTAAGTTTTCTCTTACATCCCAAGATGATTCAGCATGTGGGTATGTTCATACAGAATTTAGTTTACTGGCATTAACTTTTGATTTTTAGGGTGGTCTTAATAAAACACCTGATTGTCCTCATTTAGTTTGTCTTCTGATGGAGCAATGAAATTTCAAATTGGGATCGGAATGAAGTTTGTTTTCCTTTTTCTTTTCTTTTTTTATTTTAATAAATAAAATAAGATTTGAAGACAATAATTAAATAGATTGTTGTAAGTGAACCACCTATAAGTAGTTTTGTGCTGCACATGCATGTAACAAAATTATGAGAAAGAATTACGTTGTGAATTCAGTTTACACCTTTAGATGCGTTTATGCAATCTGGAACAGAGTTTCCTGTGACAAAATGTGGAAAGTAGAGATTGGAATAAAACTGGTTATACTAATTTTAGCTTCTGTTCAGTGCTTTTTAACTGTGGGATTGAGCCAGGTTTTAGCCGTACATCTGAACCTGGTATTTTATATTGGAAAATGGATCCTCTGTTTGTGATTGAAAGTACACTAATAGCACAGGAGAGGGGGAAGTAAGGTGCCACCTCAGATCTGGCAAATTATATACAAGACTCCTAAGAAGGTCGGAAAATGGAAAGAAGGGAAAAACTAAAACACACTAATGGCTTAATAGTTACATTCTGAACCTAGTTTATTCATGATACATATCTCAGTACTTCTTTTATGATTTTTTCTTAACAACTAACTACTATGATGTCCGGAAAAGTTACATATAGATATAGATTTAAAAATAGTAAAAATGTATTCTGAAGTATCTAAAAAATATCGGGTATATGGTCGAAGTATTGATATGTGTTGGGAATAAATTAGATATAAAACTACATTAAAACTATGAATACAGTTAGGGAGTATCGAGCACATGTCCGCGGGTATTCCAACAGTGTGATATATTACATGGAGACGATACACATACTTCACCCTTATAAGTTTCTGTGCTTCATATGCAAGCACACTTCGTCTAAAATAATGGCGTAATGGTGAAATGAACACGGATACAAGTTCGCGCTCAAAAAAGTACATTCAAAAAATAATGTCAAATGTTATGACTTAAAATTATTAATATCATTGTATATTACCAGTAATTGTCAAAAAGATTCTTCTCACTCAACATGTGCTCGTTAACTTGTCTGATCAAGTATAGAAGGCCTATTAACCTTTTGTTGGTTTTGGCTGATTGCATTTTATGAAAGAATCAATTTTAGTTGGGTTTGAGGACTTCTGAAAGTTTGGCCACATTCTATCCATAGTGATCACATGGAGACGAGATTCTTCTACCTTTTTTTTTTATTTTCTATTTGCCTGTACCATTTGATACAACTCCACTCCTGAACTATTTTACGACAATAGTGCAGATGGATAGAATCTGATTTAACAATTCTGTTTTGCATTGAATTTGACACCAAAGACAAGTTTTTGGCACATGAGACATGCTCTTGTTTTAGTTTATTGTCTTCAGTTTTAGGTATTGCATTGCTTATTTTCTAAATTACGAAGTAGTTTCTTTGATCATGTCGAATTACAAAGTGACATCTTTCTTGGAATTTTGACAGAATTTCATGCTCTTTGTGTCGATGCTTGGCTGACTACATGGAGAACCTTTTGCCCTGTTTGCAAGCGTGATGCTAGAACTAACACAGGTGACCCACCAGCGTCAGAATGGACACCATTGCTTTCATCCAGTTCCGCTTCTTTTGCTTCATCTTCCGTACTTTCGTCCTTCAGATCATCATTAGCATCATCTCCAGCCATACAAATAGCCCCAATTTCATCTCGCTCCCCTTCAGTTTCTCGTCATAATTCCCTTGCTAGCACTTCTCATGCTCAGCAGTCTCTGCGGTCCTATCATCAATCTCCTTACCTAAGTGCAAGCCGAAGTTCAGTAGACCTGAGGAATGCTTCATCGGGTCATCCTTCTATATCCCTTCTGAATTACAGATACATGTCTCCACATAATCCTAGTCCCGGCAATGATTCATTGAGTTATTATGGGTCCTCGAGTCAGCAGCCACACCCCTTGCATTGTAGCGAGTCAGCTACAAGCTTCTCCCCCTTTGCTTCTGCTCAATCTCTTCCAGGATGTGATTGAAATTTTATAAAGAGCTCTGAGTGGGTTATATCAAACCTAAACTAGAGGGAGGTAAATGAACAGCAGTCTAGTTCTTTTGACCTCTATTTCACACTTGAAAACATCTCGTTGATTTGGCTTCACCTGAAGCGACACCTTGTTCTCTTATGACAGAGATAACGCATTGCGTCTACTTTGTACAGTGTATCATAAGTTTGTGTTCTTCGTCTCGAGTTTACCTTGTAGCTAGGGTAAAATTTGTGCTTGTTATCCCAATGGATCGGTTGTTTTTTGAAATTCCCTCTCTCCATGTGTTTGTGGATTTGGATTTCTGTTTCTAGTGTTGTGGCTTCAGAATTGTCAAGTACGTTTTGCCAATCGATATGTAAATTGTGAGCTTTACTTCAATTTATACTTGTCTCAATTTCCTTTCCAATTCTTGAGCCATTCCATGGACAGAAACTACATGTTTCTCATTTGCAACCTAGCCATATATATATATATATAGAGGTATCTCACAATGTTAACAGAATAAAAAAAATAGAAAAGAGAGAAAAATAATTCCTTATCCGGACTATTGCTCAGCAATAATAATGATTTAAAAACACATTGTGACTGATTATTTATGTTTGCTTCTGTTGTAAAGAAAGCAAACGAAAAAAGCTGTATGGTGAAGCCATTTTAAATGACATCATTCCCTTCAATAATTCGTTGGAGGACAAAATATCAGAAGTGTCAGTGGTGGGACCCACTCCCACCCTGCTTAGCTCTTCACATCACATCGACAATGACAATGAAGGGATGAAAGATGCAAGAGACAATGACATTAATGTTTTCTAACAAGCGCACCAAATCAAATCAGAAAAATAAGCACGTCACACAAAGAGCACTAAGATTTATAAGATTCGGCACAACTCATGCCTATATCCTTGGTAGAAATCCGGCAAAATTTTCACTATGCAAGATTCAGAAGATTACAAATACAACCACAGAACTCTAGCTCTCTATGTGAATTAGGATTTTTTTTCTCTTGACCACTCCAAAACCTTAATTGCCCTTATATATACCGGGAAACAGACCCACACCCCATAAGAGAGAAACGAATTAAAAAGCTCATTTTTCGGGTCAACTGCGTTGCGACCCGAATCCGAATTCGGGCCATACACATCACATAATGATTAGTGACATCATGATCAAGACAAGATGATTCTCCAGATGGAATGCACCCATCAGATAAATTGAGGCAAACTATGGCAAAATCTGATATCTTGCAATTATAAAAATGTTTATGCTAGAGCTAAGCTAAAATTTCTTTTGATTCAGCATGAAAGAACTCATAGCACTGACAGGCAGCAAGTAATAGTAATAATCCAAGGTTCTCATTTGATCAGCTTATCCCAAGTTCTTGACTATCAACATTCAATTGTGGCCTATCGCATGGAAATAAATTGCTCCGGCAAGTAAGTATGAATAAAAGGCATACTATCACGATTGTGAACACTTGCACAGTGGTAGATAATCCAAGTAACCATTATATGTACACTAGTGGAAATTAGAAGCTCAACTGCGTATCGCATGAAGTAAAAATGACAAGAGACCACACTGATGATCGTTTCCAGAAACAAAACGCATAATAGTCGAAATAAATACATGGGGGCAAGGCAAAAGGGATAACTTAGAGTTCTCTAACATGTTCTAAAGCAATCCTTACTTGCACTTAGGTGTGGTGACGAAATCAGTTCGGAGTCCAGCAAAGCCTGAGTTTAATCTTCCTTGTCTCCTGATCGGTGGGGTGCTTCTCTTGTTTCAGTCAGAGGGGTGGAGCTGCTTGCTTCATCTACCTGGTCTCGGGTACCAACCCTCAGGGGTTCTTCTTTGTTGATGGTTTGGATAAGCATGATGACGGCAACCACAAAAACAATTATGTATACGGTTCTGATCCCAATTAGCGAGTTGAGGTAGCCCATAAATGATGGACCACTAATTTGTTTCTGTATCACACTTCCATCTCGATATCCTTGAAGAAATCTCGTGATTTGGGGCCCTTGATCTTCTTCATCCATGCTTTCTGAACCAATAACCTATTTGGGTAATAAATGTAATATGTCAGTGCGTCATATTTCCCTCGTGCCTAAAATTTGTTCTAAGACAGCAATGAATTAGCTAAGAGAGAAAATAGCCTTACTGGAGCAGCAAACGGAAAAAAAAAAAAAAAAAAAGGCCATACACAATAAGGGGACATGATATATTCTGCATGATCAATAAGCATGCAAGCGTCATATAACTGTACCAGGTAGTTGTAAATATTTAATCTATAGCATTTCATGTAAAGAATACGATGTAAAGAAAACTCCAAAGCAAAGCTGATGGAATGCCATGTATCGTTGGTGGTTGCATTTACATTTCTGTTTAGGTATGGAAGTGATGATTATTTCCCCAAGTGATTGCACTAATATCACAACTGCTGCTCATATGCTTTACAAAACAATAGCATCTTTGTCAAAGTAAAATCAAAGGCAAATCAGACAGATTTGGATGTATACTCATGATTAAAACTACAGTTTCTGCGTAGGTACGGTGCATTATGATACTTTCTCCAAATAAATACTCTAATATTGCAATTGCTGTTAGGTACAATGAGCCACCATCTAATTCATATACTGAAAGATATCCAACTGTATCATGCATTCCACACCAACTACATAATGAAGCTTTAATGTTTTCGAGTTATGGGAGTCATAAACCTGTTACCGTTTTGATGCTTCATTAGTTAGAGCCCAATTCTGTAACAAAATGGTTCAAGCATGATATCTGATCATAAACAATTATAACACAAATAAAAGTGATGGCAATTCACACGTATACTGATATACTGTTCCTCTATAGGCTAGACTTCATTTTATTAACTTCACAATGCAAGATCCCTTGGATGCTGGCAATTGGTTCTGAGCTTGGAAAACTTGGGCTCCGATTTTCGACAGAGTAAGTAAAGAATATTTTGATTCGTTTCCTTCTTGTGGTAGCAGTTATTACAGAAAAGATGAGCAACAGCAATTATATTTTCCAGCAAAAAGTATTACCCTCGATTGTTTTCCCATTTTTTTACAAGAAAAAAATGTAGCAGGAAATTTGAAGCCCTAATTTATGGCAAACTTCCCTATTAATGCAATCTGGGGTCAATCAATCAGTCAAAAACAACCAGCCAGGAAAAATAACTGATAAAGCATAGAAGATATGCCAAAATATTTACTGAACATGCAACAATTATGTCCAAAAAGTCCTAAAAATCTCATACTCAAAAAAAAAAAAGAGGAAAAAGTAAAAGGATGTCCTAAAGTTTGATAAATAAGCATTAAAAGGGCACAACAATCAACCATTACTAACCATAACTTAAAATGAAAGAGAAACACGAAATCAAGGTCCTGAAAAATTAGTGACACCACAAGACTAGCTTAGGATTTAGACAATCAAGAAATGGCCCGGATAATGAGGAAAGAAAAGGAAGAAAGTGAAGAATGGAATGGGTGGACATTGAGAAAATACAGAGGGATCGGATAGACTCCAGCTAAATTAATTTTTTTAAAAAAGAAGAGAGAGACAGAAAACTAAAAAGAGAAGGGGCCTTTGTAAAATAAAATTGGCATAACCGAGAAGTAACTATGGATGGGTACTACAATGCACAACTCAGTTGAGAGGAAAAACACTTCCTAGCACCTTTGACTACCAAAACTACACATGGAATGTTCCCCGCTAATAATACATGTCAGAAATGTTTATCCACAATCTTTGTGATACACGCATATATATGAAAATATCAAATGCCGCATCAATGAATCATTTGATATCCTGAATTTCTGATTCAGCACCCCAAGTCCTACAGTTATAAATCGCCGAAGGTGCAAAGAGCTGTTAGATCAGTTAAATTTTTCACAATATCTGCTTTAGTAACTACAATGATGCACGTGTGATTATGGATAACCACCAAAATCATGTTCCACCAAACTATTGGAAAATTTCTAACACAATTACCAGGGTAGTTCCAACACATACTGGAGAACTGGAAGCCAAGACTAATTTTCTATCACAACAATTAACATTAAAGCAGAATTAAATTTGACTCACCGAAAAGTACTCCTCATTTCCATCCCAAACGACCATTTTTGGTAGTCTAGTTTTTTGGTAGACCTCAAATGATTCAGTGAACTCTTCAAACTGCTTGACCCCGACATAGCCAAATACCAAGTCACGGTTTGCAGATGCAGCAGACTTCAGTATCTTAACTAACTCCTTTGATTTTTCATCTGTCTCGTCCTCCATAATTGTCAGAACAATTTTCCTCTCATCATCTTTCAATGACTTTAGTGTGTCATGATTTATGGGCATAGCAAGCGGGAACAAACTCTGTTTTATAAAATCTTCCAAGAATTTCTCTGTGCGTTCAAAACAGGAAAAAGTTAAAAATCACATTACTAGACAATGAATTTTCTAGGAAAAAGTACTCATATCACTCAACTAAACACCAAGGATGGCAAGGATTTGAAAGAAAAATACTGGAGACATCACTGACTCCAAATATCACCAAATTTAATGCTGACCGAGAGCCACAATATATTTATGTATAAGAAGTATTTACAATAAAACAAACAATTGTAGATTTTGGAACTTAAACCTCCCCTAGGAAGATCCAATGCCAAATGACTGAACTGTCAAAACTAAGGGACTTGTGGTTAATTATCTAAGTGATCAGATATCTAACCAACTCATTTACTGACTCAATGATTGTTTTTCCTTTTGAAAAATTGAGTACGAAATTCCACAGAAAAAACCTCAAAATCTTCACATCACATCCTCTTTCAAGAAGTTGTCCCGACATTTTAATATTTTAGAGCAAAATAAACTCCTTAAACAGATACCACCATGTGCGGAGACCTAGATTGAGATACATGTGACAAGACCACTCATAATGGAAGTCTAGACATAAAAGGCTGGCATTCAGCCAGCTTCCTATGTCAACAGACACTCAAAGTTTACAAAAACCAAACAAATGAAACCAACTTTTCGTCGTAGAAAACGCTTCTATTATGTCCTTTTTCTGCCAACTTTTGATCCTAGACCAACTTTACATAGCAAAAATATCCAGGCTTCCAGCAAGCCCACCTTTGAACCGATTTAAGAAGAATTGACAAAAATTCAAAACACAATCTGGGTGCATGTGGAAGAAATGGTAGTTCTTCCAAAATGTTGCACTATTTAAAACCGATTATTAGCTAGACTGTTGAAACGAGTCTTCAACTTGAATACATCAACTAATAGTTAGAATTCATTCACCAGTTTGTTCTAGTCATTGAAAAGAGATTGGTCATACACAAATAGTCAGATTTACACTCTATGGTTGTCAGCCTAAGGTACTTAACATTCACCTCAAACTGAACCTGATATGCACCCACTATCTTCTTCTCTATGAATTTTGTGTAAAATTTCACATACTTGGCCAAACACACATATAACTACATATATAAACTCACATTTTTATCTCTGTTTTTATTAGTAACTAATTATATTCAAACAGTGGCTGAGACTAGAAGAGATAGTCTCAAAGTGCACTTGGAACATTTCTTCAACAGAGGCACACGGGTATGTCTTTAAATGCCAAACAGACACCTTTTCACTGTACAATAATTTTGACAATTCGTGTTACCTTTTTTTTTTTTTCATTTTATGTTGCTAAAACTGAATCTTTCTTAGATATGTTTTAAGAAATATAAAATGATAGACTGTTCAAGCTCAATGGACTAATAGAATTGATTCCTAACTGACGCTCTGGAACAGCTCTCTTCAAC
Organism: Cornus suecica; assembly: GCA_963922005.1. Taxonomy (NCBI): domain Eukaryota; kingdom Viridiplantae; phylum Streptophyta; class Magnoliopsida; order Cornales; family Cornaceae; genus Cornus; species Cornus suecica. The sequence continues at coordinate 11,461,772 of OY998246.1, read as the reverse complement.
TGATGGTGCTCCTATTCTGACTAGAAGTCTAGTCTTGGAAACTGTGCTTACAATCTCGGCAAGGAAAAAGAAGGCATAGTCGTGAGCTATGTAAACACTAAACATATATATATATATATATATTCCACACTTTGGAGATAAAAAAAGGAAAAGGAATAAGAGGCTAGTTTCATTTTTCAACATAAAATCATTTTCACTCCCTTCAAAACCAATTTGAGATATTGAACATGGCTAGATTTGGATATTAACAAACCTTCAAAGGGACCATAAAATATGCTCCTTTCGTCATAGCCTGTATGAAGGGATGCCAAAGCAGGAACTTTGTCAAAATCATACAACACCATCACATCCTCCGAGAAATCTTTTGCCACAGAAAACCATGCTCTTTTCTTGTACTTGATGGCCAAATCTGATACCATGGTTTCGTTCAAACCAAATCCTACAAATACCGGAAAATTGGTGCCAGCTTTTCCAACAAATGCATGAATAGCAGAGTCAGAACTCAGAATGGCAACATCAGGAGCAACAAATTTCCTCAAAAATGTAACAAGTAAATCGGCTTTTCTTGGTCCATAGTAATCAGTAGGGACGCCATGCACGAATATCTTCAGTGTAGGAAACCCACTGCATCATGAAAATGTATATAATCCATGTACATCCAAAACATCAGGCAGTGAAGTTTTTCATTTTATCCAAAATCAATAACCCTATGTTCTAGTTTGAGTCAAGTGCAAAAATGGAGTCCATTGTCAAGGTAATAGAACACAATTTCACTTAACTTTCAATAAGGGAAAGCAATAAGGAATAGCAGCTTACTCAATCTCATATTTAGTAGCAAGACGGGAATATTTGTCGGCATCTACTTTTGCAATAATTATGGGCTCCTTCAATCCAGCAAGAATAGGTGCAGCTTTGTCCAACTGCAATGCAAAAATTAGAGTTGTTATCCTGCTGGATTGGCACACATTCACAACAATTCTGAGAAAAGGATCTCAGAAGGAGTTACTACACCACAGCTGTTGCCACAGCAATAAACAAGAAGAAGATGAAACCTTAAAGCACCAAAAGAAATAGGCAATAATAGGCCAACAAGGCATGCATGCCCAAATAAACCCATTGATATAAGGAATCATCAAAGTATTTTTTTCAAAAATATTTTGTAAACTTCTATGATGACAACTTCACAATTTCCTTTCTTTTTTCAAATAGTTGCCGCACACTCATTTGTTTTCATCCCAATTGAACTTGAACCCTCAATCTGAAATTTCACCACTCGAGTTCGAGATAAAATGCTAGATTGTCTCGAATTCATTCTAAACGAGATTCTCATCAAATAGGATACAACAAAGTGATTAGTTTTATCCATATCTCAAGATAAAACTTAAATGGGGCTCTTCTTTTCTCTCTCTTTTCATACACATTTCATACTTTTTGTATTAGGAACTTTCCTCTCGAAAATTAAAGCATTATAAAAAAAAAAAAAAAGGGTTCTTCTTTTTCTCTCTTTCAAATGGGTTTTCCTTTCTCATTAAACTGCTATACATACATACATATATATATATATACCCAATAATTAAATCAGTGTTATAACGACCAATCATGCTCTTTTGTAGAATGAAAAATCTCAGCATAAGAAAAATTAAAGCACATGTTTATACGGATTATAACACCTATACATACAACATATATATATGAATAATTTAAGATCTGAATTGAGAGAGGGGACCTCGGGAGCGAGACGCTTGCAGTGGCCACACCAGGGGGCGTAGAAATCGACGAAGATGTAGTCAAACGTTGATATCGCCGAATCGAAGTTGGAATCGTCCAGTTCCAACACCGTCCCATCGACGGCGAACTCGTGGGAAGAGACGGAGGAGAGGAGAGACAACAACACTATCACACCCACCACTCTCATCGTTTCACTCCGATGATGATTTTGATTTATTAATGTTATTTGGAGTCGTCGAGAATGATAGAATGAGGTTCAGATGGTCTGATTTAAAGTTTGTATATATGTGTGTATATAGTTTGTATATATGTGTGTATATGTAGTGTTTGACATATACACCTGCATTTGGTTTTGGAGAGATTCACAACACTCACTCTGTTCCCTACCTTACCTTTCCTTTCCTCTTTATTTTCAGATTAATATATACCAAAATTAATCTAATCTAATCCTTTTTCTTTTCTTTTTTTTCTAAAAATTACTATTTAGATTTTATGATGGAAAGCTAATTTCATTCATTTTTTAGGGTTTTGAGTAATTATAAGGGGTGAGACAAACAGATAAATTCAATTAATTTAGATTAGAATTTTCCAAAAATGTTCGATTTTAAAAAGTAATTTATATTTTAATTTGTGAAGTGTCACATTAAAAAGCTTAGCCACTAAACAAAAGTCCCATAGAATGTACATAGTCAAATTTGTGACCTCTACCTTAGGCTCACAATGTTTCAAGTGTGGACTTATAAATTAAAAAACATTCATCAGGTATCTTCCAGTATGATAAGGTATGGAGAAATTGGAAACTCTATTGTTGAAGTACCTTTTTTTTTCAGCATCTATTCTGAGATGCTAAAAATGAAAATCATCCCAAATTTACTCCAAAAAAAAAAACACCAAAATAATAAAGCTGCCCCAACTAATCTATTATGTTCTGCTACCAAAACTGAAACTAATCCGTTACAAAAGCTGACAAGGAAAATTCCATTGACTACAATACAATTTCACTGCAAATCCAACCACCAATATTATATATATATATATATATATATATATTTGGTATTTTAGGGCATTAGTAGACAGTTTGAACTGGCTTCAGCTATACCCCTCAGTGAGGGACATAACTTTCAAAAGGAATCTACTAGCAGCTCATAAATATTGATCAGAGTGAGGAAAATAAATATCATATAATAATTAACACAAGGTAGTTTTAAAATAAATTCATAAAATGATGAGAAATAAACATTTATCACCATTCCTGAAGAAAACTCTAATCCTCTGCATATCAGACATAAAACACCATATATTACTTAAAACATTCGACAAGAGTATTGTTAGTGTGTTCTATATCTGAACTACATTTTCACTTGTAATTTACAAAACTTCAGCATCTCCAGAAAGTTATGAACAAACATGAGATTTCTCTCTTAACTATTAGGTTATTCAAAGGATATGATTCAGTCAATTCTCTCAGACCTATACATATTGGGAGAAAAAGGGAGAGCGGTTCTGAGTGTAGCAATGAATCTAACAATTTTATACTGCCCTTGTATTCCAAGTATATTTGTAGATTTGTCTATCATAAAATTTTGCAGCTCGAACTTCATGCTCTTGTGCATCTCATATCGAAATCCTACCACTCGACCCCCCAAAAGAGGTGGAAAAATTAGAACCGTCTTTTCTCGGTCAAGGGGGTAGACGAGAAAGAGAAGTAATTCCGTGCACTAGTTACTCCATCCTGGCACGCTTTGAATGAGTTTCCCTCATCCAATCAAGGCATTCCTCAGCAGTAGCCGAGGGGTAGGCTAGCTGCCACTCCATAAGTTTTTGTTGCTGCCACAAATATATGATCTATTAGAGTTTGAAGTTATGCACAGATTTGTTGAGCAGGAAACAATAAATCCTTACCCATTCCCTAACAAGTGGTCCTCCAGTCTTCAGCTGTAAAACACTCATTATTTCCTTTCCATTGACCAATGGCTTCATGTCCCAGACGCTCTCCAGACCTGCATTTCCCGAAACACCATTCAAAGATAAAACAAGGTGTACAAGTCCATTATAGGAGGTGAAGTGTAAATATCAAACTAGTACTAGTAAAGAAGATCATTCAAACTACTACCATTAGGAATGCTTGAGATAATGATTAATGGTTTTCTTAAGTGGCACAGGAAGCCAGGAGAAGAGGTTGATAAAATGGTCCGGTTTACTGAGATGGAGCAGATTTCATATTTTTCAGAATACAGTTCTCATGGTATTTTGATCGATTACCTAGAAGTTGTTCATCAATTTCTCGGGTTTGAAGCTCTACCGAGTCACCGACCAGAAGGTAAAACTATACTGAAAAGAATATAAGGAGACATTATGATACTCTTTAATGGAGCATCCTTGTACAGTTTTTTATTCTTCGTGCCACATATAATATTTATCATTAAGAAGTTGCAAGAATCCTCAGAAAGAAAATCAACTGCAGTATTCGCTGAGAATCTGCTACCTCAGTAGGATTCTAACTGTTTTTCTTTTCCAACCCTCCTTATCGATTTTGATTATTTTCCTTTTCACTATACTCATCAATCATGAACTTTTTTTTTTTTTTTTCCTTTTTTCTATCTATTTATGAGTTCAGTCTCCATCATTCCAACAAACTCAGCTACCACTTCAGCATCTTTAGAAACAACAATTAAGCATAGCATGACAACATTTTTTAGTTCTTCAAGATATTATCATACCGAATACTATGCTAAATAACTCCGAAAAGAAAATACATACATGCATATTATCAGTCTAGTCATGTCAGTTCCAAACATAAAAGACATTATAAGGTAATAACAACTAAGAGAAGGCCTTCAGATCATGGACATTATCCTATGCCACCGGTCTTCAAAAGTCGTATTTAATGTTCTGAGAGAAAATTTGAAAACGTTGACATAATAATGCAACATCTAAACGATAAGTGAAATTGAAGCAAGACTTCAAAGTTCACTAATTTACAAGGAAAGAAAATTACCACCATAGGAAGAATATAATTTTTCCCACCATCAGTTCGTTGCCTATGCTAATAGTATATAATGCATTAATGCCCTCTTAAGAATTGCAGGCACTGATTATGTTTTAGATTTCCAATCCAGTATTTTGCTGCGAGGCAAAAAAATAATATATATATAGGAAAGGGAAGCAACCAGAAATTAGGAGACGAACAAAAAGTAAATTGATGAGTCTGCGTAGTGGGAGGGAATGTTTAAACTTCTTCACAAAGCATGCCTAAGAAGATTCCAGCAAATGCCAGTCAAGATATCCAAGATCCATAATGGAATCTTTGGAGCCAATGGAATCACTTTATGAATTGATCCTAGTCAGTTCATGATATACACAAGTCCAAGCATCCAGTCACACAAGTCACCGATTACTTCGTACTTTGGGGTCCATTGTATCTTAACCTCTTATGATCAGAAATGAAATAATGAATAAAACACATATGCAATCTATAGTCTGACATTTCCAGTTAGCAACAAGAACTGTCAGTGGAAAAGTTGACTGCACAATGTCAAGAAGTAAGGGACGTCAATAGTACCTAGCCTTGTAATCTCATTCTTCACTGTTGTAAACAATTTTTTCCTTTTGTTCAATTCAATGTCCTTCTCTGAAGAATCTATAGACCCGTCGATATTATCAGAGGACAACAGCACAGACACCAAGAGTGCCGCAGGCCAAAAATCTTTGATTTCTCGAAGAAGCAACCCTAGACAGCAAGAAAAAAGTTGGCCATGATTCAGTGAAACTCAACAAACACCAAAGTCATCAAATATGAAAATGGGTTTAGAGAGAAAGGATAAAGGTAGAACATCTAAATCAAAGAACACTTCCAATTCATTATAAAATTGAAATCTGAAAAGAAGTTAAAAGGAACCATTTTGAGTAAACAACCTTAGTCTCCCCATCAACCTCAATCTCAAGTGAATGACACTAGGCTACCCGACACTGGAAGTTACTAATATTCAAGCACATTCTATGTTCGTCAATTTACCACTAGGAGTTTTGTGACACCTTTTTCCCAACAACTTGGGGCCGGCTTCATGACTCCTATTTTTTTATTCTGCTCTATTTACTTCATAAAGAAACAATCTGATAATAATTGTAGGAGACGACAATTAATAGGATAATGTTTGTATTAAGGATGTTGCCAATAGCTCTGATACACAAACTCTCCCATTTTCTTCACGTCAGTGTGTCAATACACACCACATGGATATGGTCCCATGATATGTGCCCAACCCACCAAACACAACTCAGACACCATGATCCTTCTCATGGTCATGGTTAAAAATACAAAGAAAAAAAGACTATTATTTAATATTGGAGAAGGTTCCATATCTACTAAATAAATGAAACCTTTTCCTTCCACCACAACCATTTAGTTTGAGTACGAATTTGAGTAAAATCTAATAAAACATCAATAAATACAGCATGACAATATCCTATATAGTGCGTTTGGAAAGCCTGTTTTTTGTATTTGTTTTCTGTCTTCAAATACGAAAACTGTTTTTGTATTTGTCTTTGTTTTTTCAGGAAAAAACTAAAAACAAAAAAAGCGTTTGGATGAAGGTGTTTTCACCACTTTTATTTGGTGAAAATTGTATTTTATGGATTTGGTGTTTTCACTGTTTTTACCACCTAAACAGTGAAAAAACTCAAAAAACAACTAAAAGTTGTATTTGGTGTTTTCATCACTTTTACATACTATTCACAGAAAACAGTTTTCTTGGGAAAAAAACAGTGAACAGTAAACGCGTTTGCCAAACGTGTTTTTTTTTTTAGTCTTGTGAACAGTAAAAAAACAAAAACAAAAAACAGGGTATCCAAACGGACCCATAATGTATTTGGTAAATTCTCATATATTCCAAAAGCTTAAGTTGTTAGCGTGCGTGTAACTTAAAAATATCTAAATCCTCCAACTTGCCCCCTCGTGTGATGACCTTTTTTTTGTCTAACAAGGGTTTCAATTTTTATTGAAGGGTGACGGTGAGGTTGCCCCCCTCCCCCAGGGTAAGTAGACAAATCCCCTTATCCTAAGATTTGGAATGTAGGGAGATCCTAGACTTGACCCTTACCCATACTGAATGCAATGGCCCGAGTCCAGGTAACATAGGCTAAAAGCATAAGATGGAGTACCTAATAATATACGCAGTTTGGAACCAATAGGTACATCAACAATCTCTCTTCCCCAATCAACTTCAGCAGTTTGCATGTCCTCATCAGATGCAATGAAAGGAATCAAGGATAAGAATTTCTCGATTGCTTTATGTATACTTATAACCTGCAAGGACAAGAATACAGTAAGAAAACCAAACCTCATAATACTATGAACTTTCAAATTTCTTGAATGAAACTGATAAGTGATAACACTAGGTATTAGTTTCAAATTTCTTGGAATTAAACTGATAGAACCAAGTATTAGTTAACATGGCTATCTAGATGTTTGCCATGGGAGAGGAAAGAAAAAAGCATACCAATTCAGAATGTTAAGGATTTGAAAGAGAATAGATCTGAACTAACCGTGTCGGCATCACTGGACTTCAGCTTGAGAGAACTGCGAAAAAAGTAACTCACAACTGGAATCTGTCAACAAGACAGTTTTTTTGGTTGATAAATCCCAATATACAGCATTAGTTTTAAGTTTTGAGCATGAGAAGGAACATTAATTTATTGGAGATAGTACATTCTAACAAAATATAGATATATAAAAGATGTGGGTCGGTGAGTGGCAGGTAACATTTGCTTTGTCAGAAACTGCTCTACAATGAAAGGAATTTCAACAACAAACCAACACCAAAGTAAAAACCAAACAGGCAAGTCAAATGCTGGATGCCAGCTTGTCGCTAGTGGAATCCAGTCATCCACAGAGTGGTAAGGTCTCAGAATATCCCATTCATGTCACAACACAAGAACGAATCTTATGGTTATGACTCCTGCGTCAATATACTAATTCATCTGCGAATTAGTGAGCAAAAGTTTATAGGCCATTTCTCTACTCTTTAGGGTAGTTCTATCTTTGTTTATTCTACCTGCTTCCTTCTTCTAAAAGACATCTTGTCATTCTGCCTTGTACTTCCTAATCCTTTCCTTAATTACACTTCCAATTCGACATATTGAAAAAAACATTCCAACAGAAACAAGTTTTATAGAGTCCTCCAACCTTGTTAGCTGGTTATATGGAAAACGACAACAAGAAAAATGAGTATAGCGCAGCTACAGCAGGATAAAAAATATACATGAAGAGCGAGTACAGAATGTTAAAAGAGTTCAGTTTTAAAGATGGAGGCCAAGAAAACACATATATGAGCTCGAATAATGGACAAAGAAGGAGAGAGAGAGAGAGAGAGAATTTGAGAAAAGACAGTACCTTTTTAGCTTTATTATCTCTATATACAATGTTTCTGAATGGTACAAACAATGCCGCATATAAGGAGAGCCTCCTTTGTTCATCCTAAAATTCAAAATACCAAATTTTTAAGTCAAAACCTTAGAGAAAATGAAGCATGCCACAAATTTCAATCAAAGCCACAACAGACTGCCACAAATGAAAATCAGAGAAATTCAGATACTAAAATTTTCTTCATCTGATTGATAAAAGTAAAATACAAGATAACAAAGAAAAAAAAAGGCAAAATTAACATGTAGATATTATAAGCTCACCTTGCCCCCATAATAAAAATGAAAAAAAAAAACCAGAAAAAAAGACTACCCAATAATAATTGTTATCACTAAAATTGAATCGTGTAGCATTTCAAATTTTTATCATTTTTAACAATTAATGCACTTGAATTTAATCTCTTTTGGTTCAGATAATGCAAGTATTTTAAAATTATGAGATGAGAACAACATAACTGGTTACTGCATATAGATCTCAAATTTTCAGGAGTCAAGATATTGATATAGTGGCTTATGTAGGAGAAATGCATCAATTCATAAACAGTACCAAAACTTGAAGTGAAAGACCACCATTCTAAATTTATTTTCTGACCATTGTTATAGTTTCTCCAACATATCTAGCCATCTTGGCTCATGGAGAAAAATCATTATTAAGGAGTTTTCTTAAATTGGATTAAGAAAAAAAAAACACTTCTATTTATTTATTGACTAATAACATTGAGTGAATCTTCTCTTATACACAATAGGGTTTTTTTATGAACGGACCACTCATATTGACGCTAATTATAACCCAAAATAGCAATTATCAGAAATATAAGAGTACATCATTGTTTAAGCGCATGAGTAAGCACTCCAAGGTCAAGGGCTCAAACTGTGTTTCACAACTTTATTAGTCTGTACTGGTCAGAACAACATGCATTTACTCATTTTACTTTGTCAAATTTGCCAATGACATTCTTACAGGAATTGGGTATTCAACAAGAATGTTTTTAGTTCAAATCTTAAACTGAAGCTCCTTGGCTGGCGAAATTTAAAAATTCAAGTTAAGCTCAAGTAAACTCAATTAGACAAAGAATTGTTCCAACTAGGTTCTGCTAAATGAAACTATTTCATCATTTCAAACTTATTTATCATTAATCCCCCAAATTTTCTGTGTGCTTCTTACTTCATAATAGTTATCATGTCATCTATATCCGATATACAAATATTGAAGTCAAATTACAGCAACAATTTCAGTGTATGATTGTAGGGAAGGCCTAGATGGTACCAAAAATCAGATTTTCTTTTGGCCCAACCAGGGGAGACTTGACAAAGCATTATTAGACATCTATAAAAAGACGCTACATGCTTGGTTGCTAATGGTGTAGTACATAAAGGGTAACAATCCCTCAATATCACGTTAAGATTTTTATTTACTCGTAATAACAATACAATAACAACTACTCAGCAGAACTCCATTAAAATCTCCAAGTGGAGAAACAGAACAACCAGTAACTATCTGAATACTATAAAGTAAATAGGTGCAACATGACTGTTAGTTGTTCATAAGAAAATTCCACAAACAGTTTCTGTCTACACGCTTATTTGCCCCGTCATCATAATATATCACCATTTTCATCACACAATTGCAATCCCATTCTAGAAGTGTAGGAACATTTTACATATATTCATTTATTAAGATCTAGTAAACACATATCACAAAATAAGGGGATACACCAAGTATGTTATAAAGCCACATGCATGTACACATAGATGCGTTATGGATGGGTTCATATGGCTATACAATATTCTTAGGCAAATGGAATCCATTAACATACTACGCATTGAAGTTTATGCATAGATATTAAACACTGGCAAATATGTTACAATCGAATACACTTAGATATATCATAATAACCAACCAATACCATACCAACTATCCATGTAATGACTGTGCATGTATTGCGCTACTCACATTGAAGGTAGAGCATCCAATAATTTGCATAAGATCAAACGCAGCATCCATGTAAGTAACGCACAGCCTAATAGAGTGGCAAAGGTAAAAAGAGTGAGTACAAAACAAAAAACAAAAGATGCATAAGCAGTAATAAAACCTCACCCCACATAAAAAAAAATATTATAATTTAGGGAAACGCTTGAAGCTGTTATAATTGATCGTGGGGGAAAAAGATCAAAATTAAGTTGGACAGCAAAGCTAAAACTCAAAAAAAAAAAAAAAAAAAAAAAAAGAAGAAATTTCCAACTAACAAAATAAATGGAACTCTAATAAACAAACCTATCACATCCTTCTGACATAGGAGGCTCAAACTTGGGAGGAAAACTGAAGACAACCCCAAACAATAGCAAATCAGATACATGTCTCATTGCTTTAACTGGTTGATTGCCCGAGATCATGAGATCAATCTGTACAAAACATATAATTACAAGAAGAGAAACAAATTTTTGTCCACGGTGTACAGGGATTGGGAGAAAAGGGGGAAAAAAATGAACCTGCATAATTTACAAGCTAAATTTTGTGTTCTCAAATATTAAGGAGAAGAACATACTTCATGACCAATACGTTCTCTGCTAATTTTATTTGAAATAGCATCTCTCACATCATTGTCGGCTGCTGCTTTTTTTAGCTCCTCATCTAATGTAAACCCAAACCTCGCACCTACAAAAAAAAAAAAAAAACTAGGTATATAAGACAAGCAAATGATAAAGGAAGCTGTGAGGGAGAAGTATACGAGGAAAAAAAACGCTAGGAAAGAAAAATATACAAAAGCCAGATTCAGTCCTATTCAATGAACAAGGTTCTTTGGTTGTGGAAAATTACAAGGATCATGTGGTGAACACCTAGTTGTTTCTACAGAGAGTTGACCTCGGACACAATGTACAAAAAAGAGCAACACACCTACTAACACAATTAAGTTAAATCTAAATGCAAAATAAGAAATAGATATTGTCACTCCGCAAGTACCAAAACGAATAGCTCGAAGAACTCGTAGGGGATCATCCAAAAATGTTTCCATTGGAGGTAAAGGAGTCACTATTTTTCCAAACTTCAGATCTGCAAGGCCTGGAATGGATAAAATAAAAAAATTAATAGATTGGAAAGGAGGGAACACAAAATAAGATATCTCCATACACCAGAAAACTGGTTCTTTAAAAGCCAGTAAATAGAAACCAATGGAAATGGAACCTACCTCTTCCAGTAAAATCTTCAACTGAACTGGTGTTAATATTGTAAAATAAACTGCACAAAAAATTAGAAAAATGTATCCATTACAATAGAAACTAAAACCTAGCGTTGAGAATAATATTTAAATCTTTGCAGCCAAATGAAGTGGATCACCATTTTTAAAGAAAATAGATCTATTATATCAACATAGTAACAGATTAAACCAACCAAAGAAAGAGAATATTCAATTCATAAATTATGAATGAAAGTTCCTCTGAAATATAAATTGACTCAACTGTCACCCCAAAACCAATGAAGCTTTTGTTTATGAATGCCAGAAATACTGCTATCTCTTCTTCAGAAAATTATAAAAGGCAGAGCAAAAATACCTATTTATGGTTAGATCTCTCCTATATGCATCTTCTTCTGCAGTACCAAACCTCTGTAACACAGATAAGAAAAAGTTATGAAAACTGCATCCTAGATAATGTCAATGTTAAATTAGTAAGCAAGATAATGTATTGTATACAAAATATCCACTAATTACTATATTTGCTAGAAGTAGCTTGTGTTGGTGGCCCATGAGTCTTGTTGTAGATTGCATTTTGTAACTTTTGTTGGGTCTTTAAGAACACAACAACCTAAGCAACTATGCTAGTGTAAAAGTTCATGAGAAAGCAAAACAAAAGGGTCTTAAGAGTAAGACTGCCTTGGTCTGGAAGAATACCTCTTCCAATTCCGCACACCCCCATAAACCCATAACTTTGTATGTATAAACACCGCTAAGCCTTTAATAACTACTGATTGATAAATAAAAATGTCATAATTAATACTGCCTCGGGAAACCAACTTGGTTCCATTGAATATTAATAATATCTCTCTGAAAATGAAACAAGTCTGATAATCCAATAACAATAATAGTTAAAAAGGAGTTAGATGCGCATAAATATCATCTACACATATATATATATATACAAAAAGCAAAAAAAAAAAAAAAAAATTTAAACGTGGCATTCATCTCTAAATGCAATTCTTAATGAGCTTAATTTTTAATACCAGATTGATCGGGATACATACATTCTAAAAAAGAACTTCAAGTCTTCAAATGACACAGTTTAGTACTCCAAAATCACAACAAAAAAAAAAAATTTAATAAGTAGTTACTATTGCAAATAACTTCAAAAGTAAAACAAAAATTCATTGCAGTTGCATATGTAAAAACTAGTAAGAACAGATACACCTTAAATAAGTATTGGCCAAGTGACTATACCATTGTGGGAATGCGGCTATTCTCACTGTAGTCCTCAGATCTTAAGTTCACAAAATCGACCCATACATCAAACAGGCGCATCCTTGCTGTTTCCAAGTGTTTGGACTGGTCAGGATTGCTGAACAATAAATAACGAACAATGTAATGGTCAAAACAGAATATATTAAAACACATCACAGCACATGCAAAGCTAGCATTGGTAGGTTCATAACTGGAGGCTGTTATGTAAATGAATGCAATTGCATGGTATAAAACAAGCAACATAAGAAAGTGGCAAACCCATGAACATATAAACCCAGGGAGAATTCAATAAGACAACACAACAAGTTCAACTAAAAGTACATGTTCCACTGTCCAAAAGCTACGGTAGATATACACTTCCAAAGTAGCTGAATTATCCAAGTCAAACACAAAATAGTCAGACATGGGTATGGGACTTTTGTCCGGCACTTTTGACATAAAAGGATATTCCATGACTCACATTTCACCATCTTATTAGTTAGTATTTTGTCCATAAGTTCTATACATTAGTAATTCAAATGAGTGAAATGCCCATAACAAACACTATCTTAAAGACTGCATTTTATTCTGGATGAGAAAATATATACTGGAAAAAGAAAATCTCTCTCTCTCTCCCTCCCTCCCTCTCTCTCTATATATATATATATTAAAAAATAAGAAGAGTGAGCATTTTCCTGTAGTATTCAGATGTGACATGTCCTGCAGTTGGATAAAATACCGCTACCCTACACAGGGAACACACTAGGTTGGAGGCAGTGTTATGGCGCTTTATCAGGAATTGCTATAGACATGATCAACATTTCCCTTTTCACAACCAACAAAATTTTAATGTATGTTACATAAAGTACATTATTTTACTCTGCAAAATAGATATATGTATATCAAATTTTAGCATCACAGGAACACAAGAAAACAAAAGGTCCTTACCATTGGATGACACCAATTCCTTGTGCTTCTTCCCCAGTTGATGATAAGTATTCATTGACCTTTTCACAAAATTCTCTGCCCAACATGTTGTCAAGAGCAATGTCGATATCATAACATTCTTTGCCTAAAAGCTACAAGAGGAATGTTTACATAAGTAACATAATAAATTCTTTTTATTTTTTCGCATATGTAACATAAGATGTATCAAAATAATAACTAAACTGATATTACCCTTATTGCATTTGTACGAAATTTGTTCTCACGTATAATATCATTTAATATCCTTCTAAAATAAAAAGAATTTGTCTCAAAACTTTGATAATGTCAGGATAGTTTCTCAAAGACAAAGATGTCAGTGTACAAGGCACCATTTATATATATAAATACTTCTCTGTGTAACATAAACTCTTTTAGTAATTTTTATTCCACTAATTGTGAAAGAATTAGGGTCGATGTAATGGTTTATAGTTGAGTTGACTCTATATTTAAGACCATAAAAAAGGGGAATGGTGTACACACTGCCTTTCTCAAAACACTAATAACTTAAATTGTATAAACAAAAATTAGAATTAAAAACGTACACTACATATAAACATGTGTGTGTATATATATATATATATATATGTATCAATATCCACAGGCTTGCATACATGATTATAACCCACTAATTTGAGGCGCATATCAAACACGATAACACAAAATTCACAGAAAATATTATACCTTGTCGCGAACCCAACCGCCGGCGACTCGGAGCTGAGTTTGGAGACTGAAATGGCGGAGAACTTGCAAGAGGCGATCGAAAATCTGGTTTTCCTTGTCTGTCAGGTCAATCTTGTCTCTGACTTCAACCGTGGGAGGTGGTGAATGTGGTGGCGTTGAAGTGGCCATTGCTCTGCAACGATGACGAAACCCTACGGTTTGGGGATAAGGGTTAGGGTTAGGGTTTAGGAAGGTGTTGAAATTAGGGTTTGGGAGAGGTGGGAGAAGAGAGGAGGAGGCTGCTTTGAAAAGGGCGCGAGGGATTGGGACAGTGAAGAGTCGATGAGAAGCTATTCTCATATTCATGAAACTCGCTTTTAAATTAAGCGATTTTTTGAATTTATTTTGGTTTTATGGGCCAAAAGGCTTGTTTAAGGTGCATTTGTTTGTGGGCCGCGTTGTACGGGCCCACTTAATGATATTCATCACGATAAAAATCATAAAATATTGAATATTTCAGAAATTTTATTACTTCATTCTCTGATTTAATAGTAGAAAGTGGTGTAATACAAATATATATTTTATCGTTCGAGACTTTAAGTATGTTGTGCACTATTTTATTAATTAGTAGGGGGATAAGGTCATTCTTACAACGAGTGACCAATAATTTTTTGTTTCGTGGCACAAATTTTTTTTATTGATTTATTATGATATTTTAATTTTAATTTTACTTACCTTGTTAATTATTTTGCTTTGCGCATGTTCTCGCTTTCTAAATTTAGATTAAAATATTGATGGTTCGCATTATGAGATTTTAATACGTTTTTATGTGATCATGTTCAAACACATGAATTTACGAATAAATTTATTTGTTTTTATGTCATTTTCAAGATTGTTTCCCACGATCACATAACTAGGGGTGTTCAGGAATTGAATCTGAATCAGAACCGGAACTGGAGGTTTGGTTCGGTTTCATAGGGGTTCGATTCCAGTTCCGGTTCCAAAATTTCAAAAATAGAAAATTTTGGTTTGGTTTCGGATCTGCGGAACCGAAACCGAACAGTTTTCTATTTTTTATTTTTTTTAATTATTTAATTAATAGTGTGGGATGCATTTGATTCATAAACTATAGATCACAACATAAATTGACCATACTTTGAAAATGTTTGAAAATTTCCGTATGATTTATAGGTTTTAGTCCATATAAGTTTTACCATATATATATATATATATATATATTTACATATATAAGCATATATACATTTTTTTTTTCGTTTGATATAGTTATTTTCTTTCCACTAATTATATATTTTGATTTTGGGTTTGTAATAGTTCAAATACTCTAATTTATAATTATATTATCTTTTAATATTTGATATTTTTATTTTTGTAAAAAACAGATAGAAGCAACCAAAACCGATTCGGTTCCTTACACTTTCGGTTCCAATTCAGATTTTTCAGGAACCGAAAAAACCGGTTCCGACCAGAACCAAACCGGTTTTGAACACCCCTACACATCACCCAAGTATCCTATCACAAAACCCAAGTATCCTATAAGTTTATCATATTGTCATTGGTGAATAGGAATTATGTTAGGGGATTGTGTAGTCTTTGAACTATGAAACAATCTTATTTAGTTTCACAAATAATTATAAATTATACAAAAAAAAAAAAAAAAAAAACCAATTTTTGGAAATTTTGAAGTGTTGGGACTTGATTGTTTGAACCAAATTAGAGGAAGGACATTATGATAATCAACTTTGGGACCTGATTTTCATAACATGTAATATCATATTGAAATGTAAATATCAAATTTGGTACATTAAAATGTTTAGTACAGATACCCTCATATTGATTTTGATCCGACATTAAAGTGTAATACGTAGTATCAAATTTGGCATGTGTCCTTCATAATGTTGTAAATTATTACTATTATTATTATTATTATTATTATTATTGTCATCAAATCAGTATTATTCCAAAGAAAGAGAAAAAATAATCAATTGAAAACCATGTATGCATGAAATAACTGATTAACCAAGTGTTCCATCCTTTCTACAAGAAGTCAAAAATATCTACTCATGTACACCAGCAATTGGTAATCCAAAAATATTGAAAGGGAAAAAGATATAATTTAAAAAAAAAAAAACAAACCAGTATAATCACTAGCAAAAGGCTTCCCAAATGCCTATTATAACATCAAGCAAAGGCTTCAAAACTTCAAAAGGCTCCTGCATTTCTCCCACCTCTCCTGCTCACAGCCTCACATAACCGGCACGGCAATGTGTCTAAGCTCACCGCCCGCGTCTTTCCATAGTTACCCAGAACACCACATCTTCTCCATGCATGGTATTCTGCATACGCCACAGGGTCCGAGGCAAGGGCCTTAACGTAAGAAGCCAGCTCCTCCATTGAGCTGAACTTAGTCCCGTCTATGATGGAATGTGGAGGTACAAAGTCCCAAACGTTGGGGGCACCGAAGTAGATTGGGACTGCTCCGGAGTCTAGGGCATAGAAGAGCTTCTCTGTCACGTAGCTCTCTGTCATAGTGTTCTCTATCGCGAGGACAAACTTGTAGTGAGACATGGCGCAATGTAAATGGTCCCACCATTTTGGGGCCGAATGAGCGTCCTTCATGCAATCGGGATAGAGAGAGAGCACCTTGTCAAGGCCTCCCACGTTGTTCAAGCACTTGCCGAATGAGTGGTGAGGCAACAAGTTGAGGAGACTCTTGGCAAGCTGGTTTCTTTGAGGAAGACACCGTGATGAAGACCAATAAACAAGAGTATCCTGAAAATTAGGGATGGCAATAAATTTTAAAAAATATAGTTAATAGTGTATGTTAGGGTTTAGGGTTTGGGGTTTAAAGGAGAAAGGGAGATTACGCTTACATTGTTTTTTTTAGAAGATACATGATAATTTCGATTATTGTGAAAGAGGGCACCGGCATAAGTTGCCTGAACATCATCTTTGGCATGATAACTAACAAAGATATCCTCTAAATTTGAGCGCTTTCTGCCGGCCTCAAGATCCATGTACACACGAAGTGGATCTCCATTGCGTCTCTGAAACATAAAAAAAGGAAAACTCACTATGAAGAAGATAGATGAATATGTATCACGGAATAGGTATTTCCAAGGCGAAGCAAAAAGAGAGATCAATATTATCATTTCTGTCCATTGCAGGTCTCCACAAACAAAGGGAATTAAGGCTGCTTGTTTATTCCTAGTGTACTTCTCATACATAATCTGTCACGTCTGTTAAGAATATTTATTTTATTATTTCGGTCAGCTCTTCAATCAACCAATACTATACATTTTAAGCTACCTGTATATTTGTTGGGTCCAGGGGATATTGTACATCTATAAAGGAAAAAATCAATTTTTTGGGTTCCCTTGGCCCTTGGGCCTTTTGTAAGGCTGTTGTGGGTTGTGTTCCCCTTTTGAACGCTCTTTTAATATACTTTTTACTTATCGAAAAAAGTATAAGCCACCTGTATAATTAGATCAAGGCAGATAATGGTAAGCATCAATTCTTAACATGGTAAGCATCAATTCTTAATATAGGACCACTATGAAACAAGCCAAAACAAAATCAGATCGGACAAAGGGCAATATTACCTAAGAAAACGAACATACTCTTCTCATGGAGCAAATGCATGGTAGAAACTTGAAAACTTGTTTTTTTATGAAATGTTTTGTTATTTTCTACTAGAGCCAATTAGCTGATAACTTATTCTCCTAATGAAGTCTGAAAATGACAAATTGAACTTTTCCGTAGAGGAGCAGAAATACTAGAAATTGTTCGGTATGAAAACAAGTAGCTAGAGGCTTGCAAATATATCCCCCTTAGCAACTCTTGAGCACATTTTCAAACACTTTAAAGCAGTAGAGGGGCAATTGTAGTTGGCACAGACATGAACCACATCAACCTATGTAAGGAAGGACATAGAAATAGAGTGGGAACATCTATAATGCAAAACTGATTTTGGTTTAATTATAAGACCTACAATGCATTCTGCAGTAATTTCCAAAACAGTTCTCTAAATTAAGAAATGGGAAGTTTATAAACATCGACTTGATAAGATCTATTTACTAGAAAAAGTTGAGCAAATACAAGTTACGTTTGGTGGATATCAGTCATCACACACCCTAATCATATTACTCGTACTGAAAGTGTGGATTAAAAATTCTGAAGATATTTTTTAATCAGAATCAACTGAGACCTGTTGGGTAAATCCATATTGAATCATCATCAACTTTAGTTATAAAACAAGTAACATAACCTTTGAGATTATAATTTAGTCTACAAAATCGAATCACGTAACTAATATACTAAAATATATTGAGACATTATAACAACAGAGCGAAGTAGAAAGATAAGTGATATCGAAAGGCTCAATCAGGGATGGATCCAATTCAGGCCCAGTGGGGGCCATGGCCCCCACTGATTTTTTTTTTTAATATTTTTTACCCTAAAATTTTAGATATTTAGTATTTAGCCTCCATTGAAAAAAAATTTTACCTTAAGTACCACAGAATTTAGATTTCTTTACAAATAAGCCCCCACTGAAAATTTGTTTAAACCCCACTGAAATCAATATATGTCATTTATATCCCAAAAATCCAAAAAAAAAAAAATTTAGCCCCCACTGACACAGATCCCTAGATCCGTCACTGGGCTCAATACAAAAGAAACTATAAGAAGTAACCTTATGGTGAGTATCACAATGTTCCTTAGTCAATGGTGGATTGAATGTGCTGTAAACATATCACATGGGACTTTCCACATCATAGTTTCCTACCCTGCATTGTAACTTCTTAACCGTCTTTACAGAACAATCCCCCATGCATTCTGAAGTTATGCTAGTCTTGCTAGATACAAAACCAAGCATTATAATGGGTTCAATGCCCTAAAATCAGGAGTTTATACAAAACCAAGCCACACAATTAATGGGATCAGCTTGTTCACTTAATAAGCCTCAAAGTTGATATTGAAATTGACGAATTTACTAGATGAATCAGGATGAGTTGAGTTTTATACAAGCTGAGTACGACAATTTGATTTATTTACATCTCTAGTTCCCAGGTGTCCTAGCAATCTCTAATTCAATTTGAAACAAAGCCTAAATAGGCACGTCATACCAACATCCACCAATCTGACAGTAATTATTTTTATTTTCTTTTTTCAACTTGCCGATAGGAAAATCCCTGTAGCAATTCTCCATCTGCTCTCAGCCAGTTTCATACACAGAGATAATAGATAGAGGAAGTTGGCTAAAGTGACCTTGGAAGAGGCAACCCTTCTACCTAAAGAAATGTAGCTATTCTTTTAAGAGCTAGGGTAAAAGAGCAGTCGAAGAAGGTTACACTCGACCAAAAACCAGAAAGAGTTTAAGAGGACAAGCCAAGACGCTATTTTCGCAGTTCATAGACTCGACGGCATGGAAGCCATCATGATCAGTAACCTAAATTCCACACAAAATCCAAAACGGAAGAGACAGCAGCACATGTGACCTGTACAAACTATCAAGGGCTCCCAAATAGCACGATATCAATGAGAACAAACATAAGATAAGGAAGAGACAGCAGCACATGTTGCCTAATCAAAACTCTTTGATAAGACTAGAGTTCTCAGCCTTACGGCAAAATAGACCTAGTGTTTGACAGGATCTCCCTCTTGAAGACCTATTCGAGTGTAGAGGGGACCTCTTACAGCTTCAAGTACTAAGATGTAGAGGAGATGCAACCCCCAATCACTCTTCTCCACATCTCACTAAATACTATATTGCCAAGAAAGAATTCAGAAGACTTATCCAACATTGTCATATGCCTATTTAAACCTAGTTTCATGACTTCCATCTAGGTCTTTGCTAGCTAATTTTCATTCACTACCCAACTGTATATGTGATGTGTCTTCATCTAAGACAAGCAAACAGAATGATACCTAAATACAGACGGCCAGGTTAACAGAACTGAATTCCTCAAGGCAAAAAGAATAATTTCTGATTTCCTATTATACATCATGCAGATCAGAATATATATATATATATATATATATATATATCCCTGAAACTCGTCATTGGCAAAAGTTCTTCCAATCATCACCTTCATCGCAACAATGCATAAAGGCTACACAAATGTTGAGGAAACCCAACCTTGCTCTTTATATTAATATGTCTAATTGAACAGTAGGGATATTAATAGGAATGCTACCTGATACTTTGAGGGGATAGTAACCAAGTTCAAGGGCAAAGACAACACAAATATATATCCTCCAAAACAAAAGGATAAAAAAAAAAAAGACGACCCAAATATATGTTTCTATATGCAAGGATCCTAAACCTAAAAGAGACAACTAAAATCCTAAGCTCCATTATACCTAGACTGTGGCTCTAGTGATCAACAAAGCAATTGAACACGATGCGGTTAGGAACCAGTATAGTGAGTGTCCTGTTGAAGATTTCGCAATCTCTTTTCCTTAAAGTAATATACAGTTCTCCAATTCCACAAAAATGTGCACATCAAATATAAGCCCAATAGCCGCTATCAGTGAAAAAAAAAATGCTTTTTTTTTTTTGTTATCTGTTTAGTGATCTCGAAATCTTGGCCTAGAACATGAAAATTAAGACCCAAAGTGACAAAACAAAGGTGGACCAGTTGAAAACAAATTTTCATTTCACCAATATGGCATTTATTGCTTTCCATGCCAAAACAGCAATCCTATAAACTACCATCACTATAGGAACATTCACACATGGATCATAAATAGCTATCTAAAAACACAATTGCATACACACATATATATTGGATATCTATACAAATACCCATCTATGATTAAGGCCGTCCACATATCCAGAATAAAAAAATTCAAAATTTCTAAATAAATAATTGAATTAAAAAGATGAAACAAGTGAATAAACCTGAAGGGGAGGTGTGGATGTCTCGAAGAACAAAGCATCAGGCCTGTCAGCAAGAACAGATGATTTGGTCCATAAACAGCTCAACCCACATCGACAAGAATACAAATTATCCAAATTATCAGGAATCCAAGTCCACCCTTTAACCAAAACACTAACATGGTTCATCTTCAACTCTTGACACCCCAATTCACCATCAACAACCTCTTGCAAAGAAGACGAAGACGACGATGACGACGACCCAGTTCTCAGAAACCCTTTGTACTTCTCTCTGAACTGAGAACAACCCACCTGAGAGTCCCATTTCTTGAACGCGCCAAACAAATCCCCAAATGGGTCTGGTGTAGAATTCGAGTACAGTGTCAGATCAGATGGAATCGATGTGGAGGCATATGGGAATTGGAGGAACCCGGTGAAGAAGATGAGAATTGCGAATCCGAACATCAGAGTTATGGCGAAGGAATTGAGGGGTTTCAATGGCATGGTGAGGGGAGTGTATGATGGGTTTTCCCGAGAAAATTAGAGAGAAAATTCGGTGGAAATTTTCCATGGGGAAGAGCAGCGTCTGTGGTGGACCGGGTTAATGGTTCGGGTCGATTATCATTCGGGTTGTTGAAAACGGGTTTAGTGGACTGAGAAGTTATGAACTGAGTTTGTTTGTTAGGGCGTTTGGGAACTTGGTTTTTGGTCCGGGTGGTTTTAGGTAAATTTAAAATCAATATATAATGTTTGGTAAATAGTTGCTCTTGATTTTGGCCCTGGTATAATTATATATATATATATTAATATATATTAAAAATATATAAATATGAAAAATATATATATATAAAATTGGAAAAAAAAGTAATTTTCGGGGAAAAATTATTTTTCTGAAAAATATAAAAAATAATTTTTTGGAAAATAATTAATTTTTGGAAAAATAAATAATTAATATTTTCCGAAAAATAAATTTTTTTGAAAAAATAATTTTTGTCGAAAAAATAATTTTTTCACAAAATTTATTTTTTTTCCGAAAAAATAATTATTTTCCAAAAAATAAATATTTTCTGAAAATTAAATTTTTTGGGAAAAATAATTATTTCCGAAAATTAATTTTTTTCCGAAAATATGATTTTTTTCCAAAAATTAATTTCTTTTTCCGAAAAAATAAATATTTTCCGAAAAATATTTTTTTTCCTAAATTTTTTTTTGAAAAATTACATTAAATTATGATTTTTTTGCAAAAAAAATGTTTTCCCAAAATTAATTTTTCCGAAAAATATAAATTCCAAAAATATGATTTTTTTTCGAAAAATTAATTATTTTCCGAAAATTAATTTTTCCAAAAAATATAAATTCCAAAACATATTTTTTCCCAAAAATAATTCATATTTTTGGCTATATATATATATAGAGAGAGAGAGAAAAAAAAAAGTCAAAATTGGTGGGCAAAAACCAGGTTTTAGTGGTTGGTTTTAAAAAGCTCAAAACCAACTCCAAAACTGGCTTGCCAAACATGGTTTTGGTCTTAAAATCCAAAACCAAAACCAAAACCAATTTCAAAACCGGGTTGCCAAACAGGCCCTTAGTCTTTATTCGTTTGTTTTTGTTTTAGAAATTAATTTATGTTTGGGTAAATTAATTTTAAATTTTTAGGATAAAATATTTCAAAATCTATTAAAATCAATTCCTTCTTTTTTTGTAAGTGATTACCAAAAAATATTTGGTCTTCCCTATCATATTTGATTTTCTTCACACACGGCCCCACCTCTCTCTCTCTTCTCTCTCTCTCCCTGCGCAAAAGCCAAAAGCTAATCCTTTATAATTTAAAAAAAAAAATTCTTCCTTTCTCTCTCTCTCTCCTATATACATATGTAATTCATATACTAAAATTAAAAAAATATGTATATAATTAATAATATATATATAAAATTCAAAAAATATATTTAAAATTTGACAAAAGATTTATAAATTCCAAAATAATATTATTAAATATATATAAAAATAATATATATATAATTAAAAAAATAATATATATTAATATATATATAGAATAATATATATTTTTTATTTTATAATAATATACATAATAATATTATTAAATATATATATAAATAATATATAATTTTTTTTAATTTTCTTATAGTATTTTGGAATTTTATATATTATTTTTGTATTTTATATAATTTTTGAATTTTGTATATTATTTTTATTATATATATATTTTGAATTTTGTATATTATTTTTAATTTATATTTTTTTAAAAAATTTATTAGAGTATTTTGGAATTATATATATATTTTTTTCTTTTTTATATATTTTTTAATTATATATATATATATATATATATATAATTTTATTACAGTATTTTAGAATTTTATATATTATTTTTGTATTTTATATATTTTTTTAATTTTATATATTATCACAAGGATAGTTTAAAAATAGGGATAGTTGTTCTTTGGGAATAGGAATAGTAACTCAAACATTCTATATATATTTATTATATCTTACTTTAAGAAAAAAAATTATTTTGATTTATTTTATTTTTAAATTTTATTACAAAATAAAGACTATTATATTATAATATATTTACAATCAGTTTCAGACCAAATCATTATTTGGAACCAGACAGTTTGCCAAACATGATTTTGTTTTAGTTTTTCAGACAAAATCTGAAAGACCAAACCGCTTACCAAACAGAGTTTCAGATCAGCACCAAGACAAAATAAGATTAGACAAAATCAGACCAGACAAGACCAGACAAACTCATTTCCAAACAGGGCCGAAGTTTAACTCAATTGGGCTCAAGTCCGAAATAATGATGTGAAAGCCCAATCCAATCTGATTACACGAGTTTAAAAGATGATTATATAAAGATTATATAATTCTTCACAATTTTATATGGAAAATGGATCACCTCTCTTAGAATCACGTACACTTTTTTGTTTTTGTTTTTTGGTTTCACTTAATTTAAATATATAAGACATATATTCTCTTTGATTTGATTGACTAATATAATCACGTAAAGTGCGAAAAAGTACCAGCAAGACGTAAAATTAATGTGTAAGAAATATTCATATTACTTGGATTATCTTTCTAGGTTGAACTTGAACTTGAACTTATAAGAAGGTGTATACTCTATGTAGCTAGTTTTTCATCTATTGCATGTCCTTAAAAACCTTAGAAGACTAAAGGTGCACAATATTTATGTAGCTCATACATATGGAGAAAAATAGCCAAATTACATCAAACGAGAGCTATTAACATAAAATCCGTTATGGTTTCAGATTATTAACAAATACCCTTCTGAAGTGTCATATTGCCCCATTTACTGTGTAAATCTTTCACATACCCCCTTTCTATTCCAAAATGACGTAGTTTCAAGGCAAAAAAAAATACATTAAAACACTATCGTTTGGAGTTCGGAAGAGGGATCTATGAAAGTGGAGGGGGCAATATGGCGCCCAAAAGAGTATTTGTTAAAAATCTGAAATCAGAAGATTTTATGTTATAACTCGTTATTTTATTTCGACGATCTTTTTTTTAATGATACAGGTATTCGAAATTTTGTTTCGACTACTGTACAAGATTCCTATAATACGATTCTTTAATACGAACTAGTAAAGTCGGAATTATAGCCAAAGTCGGTAACTAATGAATTATTTGCACCTTATAAAATATCAAACATGATACTTCCTTGAAGACATAGAAATCTTTCACAAAAGTAACCAGTTGGACCACATGCATTTTCTTAATTTCCATGATTACTATGAACACATTTTGGCATGCCATCACAAGTATATTCACCAAGTACTCCACACTCCATATGCATCCAAAGCTGTACAAGTACAACAAGTTACTTATAATGGTACATATGGTCCAATCCCCACATGCAATTTTATCTTAGTAGGGGATCTTATCTTTCGTGTTATGTAGCGCACGCTCCTTTGAAAAATCATATATATACCCATATAAGTATCACATATATATATATAGAATTTATACAACGAATGTCTTTTTGGATGAATAAAATCACAATCATTGCATGTCTGTAGTGAACATATTTAAAATACCATATATATATACACACACACACATAAATGTTGGTGCGGTTCATCAACGATAATCCTATGGAAACCAAACTGACCTCACCGGTCTGGTTTTGAATTCTTGAACTGCTTAGGTTCATTTTCGTTTTTTTGGTTGTGGATAATTAGATGAGAAGGACTTCCATACCCCCACTTCGTGGTCGGAGATTTTATCCATTCCTTAGGTGCTAGAGACCAGGCTGCATAGAAGTATGGGGCATGTAAGTATGTTGATCATTGTTTCATTCTTAGTTTTTATTTATTTGCTTAAAATAATTTTTTGTCTTGCTAACCTGTTGCATTTACCTTCCTTTTTTAAAACAAAAATATATATATTAATATGTAAATTAATTCACACTAAAATAACTTGAACAACAATAATACCCGAATGCCTGATGATTTTATTAATTTGGTTCAGGCCGATCACAAACTGTGACACAATTAAAATAAGTTAAATTTTAGTTGTGTAGGATCATGTGATTAATTTTTTATTTTTTTTACATTTTCAAAAAAAAAAACTAAAACTTTTATTTTTGGTAACTGTGATATCCGGATCAGCTTACGCGCACCTCGACTAATCTTTGGGGCCCTGAAATTAACGACCGGATAAACCTACAGTGGCCCAAACGGATTGTAGCCAGCGAGAATGGAATCTATGACCTAATACTTCTTGAGCATTTAACATGAGAGAATTTGTACGAGAGAATTATATATTGAGTCTCATTTCACCTAATGACATGCATGCATGTTACCTTCTTCGTTGATGTACAAATCCCCACTAATTTTGTTCGAGTATGGAAGGTCTTGTTCGTGAGTTACTGACACCATGTGCATCCAAGCTCACAATTCAATAGCCACTTCATTGATTGTAAATATACATATATGTATATGCATGCAGTCAAAACACATGCATATATATGTTTTTACATACATGTGCGAGGACAAGATCAGTCCACGTTAAGGACATGCATCTTCATCTGCGATGTGCGCATATATATCTATATACGTGTACGTACTCCCTAAGCTATATAACTCATTCCTCTACATACCTTATCTTCACGATATATACATATATATATATATATATAAGTAAGGCACACTCTTCGAGCCTATATATAGACACAGTCATGCCTTTCACGTCTCTCATTTTATCCATTGCACGCATTTAGTAGGGTTTTCACATTTCCTTTTAAAGTAAATGCCAAAACAAGTAGAGGATGGTGATGGAGCCAGATCGAGAAGAGCTCCAAAGGGTCACTTTGTGGTCTATGTGGGGAGTGAAATGACAAGGTTTGTTGTTCCAACCTCATTCTTGAAGAACCCTATCTTCCAACAATTGCTAGACAAAGCTGCAGAGGAGTTCGGTTTCGATCGTAACCGGAATAGGATTCTTCTTCCTTGCGACGAGTCTAGCTTCCGAAGGCTCACAGCCTTCTTGGCAAAGAGAACTTAAACATTGTAATTTGCTCTCTTACTTTGTTAATAATCAACGTAAGTGACTAAATGTTCAAGGCCTTCCTTGTATGTATAAACTACTTAATTAACATATTTATGTACGAGGTTAAGTAGCCAAATAAAGTGTGTACAATAGAATTCCTTTTATTTCCCTCCATTTAGTATCTCACCGGCCTTAGTCGGGTGACAAGTGGTGTCTTTCATTGGTTCAGCTCGTACGTAATTACATTTCACATTTATATGACAAGTGATGGTACAATAGTCTCCTTTTGAGTTGCATAAATAATGATTTTGCATGTTTTACATACTTATTCATTACATAATGCTTGTAAACCATTCCATTGACCACGCATATTACTAGCACCGTCATAACCTTGATCTCGAAGATTATGAACACTAAGGTTATGGCGAGAAAGAACTGCTGAAAGTTCTTTTTTTAAAGTTAATGATGTTGTATCTTTAACATGCACAAGATCAAAGAAACGTTCTTGTAGAACACCATCTTTATCGACATATCTTAAGACGAGCCATTTATTCTTTCTTGGATTCATCACGCGCTTCATCAACAAGAATACAGAACTTGGTATCTCCAATATCTTCACGAATCTTCTTTCTCACTTTTCTAGCAATAATATGCAAAATCTCTTTTTGAATTTCTGGTGAAGTATATTGTGCATTTTTTGGAGCATTTTCAAGAACAACTTTAGCGACCTCATCTTTATACGTTGCTAAAATCTTGATCATTTCAATGAAATTGCCCCTCTTACTTGATTCAGGCCTTTCATCATGCCCTCTAAAAGCTTGACCTTGACAAGTAAGCCATCGGACCACATCAATCGAGGTGTTCAATCTCAATCGATTATGTGCAATTTGTTCCAAAGTTTGTCTTTCTAAAACCTTATCAATATGACAATGTTGATTCATTAAATCCAGACAACATTGCTCGGCAATTTTATGAGATGAACAAGGATCTTCTCCCACATGAGTTAAAAAAATAACCATTCTTTCCACCTTTAACTTTCTTCCAATTTCGAAATCCTTCACTAATAAATGCATTGCTTCCTGAACACATAAGTAGTTTCTTTGCAAAAAGAAAGCAAGGTAAGCAATATGCAGCATCTTTTGTGGGAGAATACTCTAGCCAAGAAGGAAATGATTGGAACCAAGATGATTGAAACCGACGGGGATGTGTTTCAGATCCAGAACGAGGATATTGTGACAAAATAAACTGGTATGGTCCCGCTTTGATATAAGCTCGTCGAATCTCATCACATTGATCGGGGGGTGTAAACCTGTTCGGAGTTTCCGAACGAATCTCAACTTTTGTAAAATAAACAAAAGCTATGAAAAAGAATAATGACAAGAAGAAAATAGAAAATTCAAGAATCAGCAAATATTGGAGCAATCTCGGATCCTTTTCCTTTTCTTTTTTCTTTCTTTTATACATGAAAACTGGTCTCTCTCCCATGAATGAGTTTTAATACATATTAAATACAATATCTACATTAATTTAAAATTTAATGTTTATCAAAAAACTGCCATAATAAAATCTTATGTCAGTTTTGAATCTATATATTTAAAACGGTCATTTCCTTAATGGCTTTAATCTGAAATGGGCTTATATCCTTGGACTTTATTTTCTATTTGGGCTTTAAAACAGGTATGATGATCCAATGTAATTCCTTGTACGATGTGCCTGATGAAAAATGGGCCCACAGGGGGATATTCCCATATTTGACGACGCAATCCTGGATCACATTCTAGAAAAGTACGATCTACTTCCGTATGTTCAACTCTTGGAGATTTTGGAGGATGTTGGTCATCCACCGAAACATCCAGATTACAAGCGGAAACATCCAAATTAGAAGCAGAAGGTGCGTCATCTACTGTCTTATCAAATTTTCTCTTAAAGAACGAGTCTATAGTTTTTAATGGCTTCGCCATTGTATAGACTCCAAATAACCACTTAACCTGAAATATAATTTATTGATTAGTCACTTTAATATTTTTTTAATTAATTATCATAAGAAGTGTTTTCACTGACTCAAAATTGGGCTTGAATCTTTCTTAAGTGAAAGATCTTACTTCAATTCAAATACCTTTTAAGCTTGACAATATGAAATGTCATTATATATCCAAAGATTGCCCTTCATAGATGAAGATATAAATTTAAAACAAAGGAACGTTACACACATTTCAGCATATGATATTCTAGTAGAAATTAAGCTATATAGAAAAACCTTATTTACTCTTTCATACTTCATTTGAATGACTAAGTTTGATCAATCATGCTTCTAGTAACAACCAGCCTAATTATAGAACAAATTAACAATCTCAAACAATCTCTTACCATCATTAAACAAAACAAATAATAATAAAAAAAAGAAACTAGTGTATAATAACAAAATACCCATCCCAGTAGTCAAGTGCAATGTAAAATTGGGGGTTTATAAGTACATTGTCCTCCGTACTCCTTGTTTAGAAACAGGACGACAAAAGACCATGTAAAATCAACTATTATTAACAAGAACACAAGAATCTAAAAAACAATAAAATAGGAAAAAAAAATTGTCCTCGGAACTAAGCTTGATATACTAATTTCATGCATACATGGACCAGTATCAAAATTCAGTTAATAATTAAACAAATAAATAATTCTATTTATACATTATTCACTAATTCAACACATTGATGAGTCTCAAAAGTCAATTATTCGCCACTTAATACCATAAATAAATTTAAAAAAAAAAACTAAATCTAAAACAAAAATACCAATACCGCTTGTCCGTGCAATGTAAAATTAGGGTTTTATAAGTACAGAGAAAAGCATGTAAAATTAATTATTATTAACAAGAACATCAAGAATGTTAAAAAAAAATAATGTCAAAGAGAATCAATTTTGATAATGATTCACGGATATATATATATATATATGCATCTATGATATATGATTTGAATAATCTAGTACTGTATAGTGTGATAGAACTGACCTTTGCTTAGATTGATGGTGAATTGTAAAAAGAAGCAAAGTGATGTCCGATTTAAGACTCTAGGACGACGATTGATTTTGCGTAGAGATTTAACTTTGGTTTTCAGAGTAAAGATTAACGACTACTAAGCTTCTGTATAGAACAATTTGATAGACATTGATGATATAAAAGAAGTTATATTATATTATATGTATACTAGTAGTGTCCAATTAAATATGTATACTAGTAGTGTCCAATTAAATTTGGGCATGTATAAATTTTGGGTCATTTTATAAATTTTGTATACGACTTAAATCATGTAGGGCTCATGAGAAATATCCAATATATGTATACTTATAATTTCAAATTTTAATAAGTAGTCCAACAAAATCCAATTTAAACTTAATATTATATGTATACTTGTTAGTAGTGTCTAATTAAATTTGGGCATGTATAAACTTTGAGCCATTTTATAAATTTTGTATAAAGCTTAAATCATGGAGGGGCCCGTGAGAAATATCCAACCCCCCTGTGAAATGTTAAATAGAGTGCATTATTTATGAGAATGTACAATAAGTGCTTATTCACGAGTACAAAAAAATATGTCAATCATGATAAATAAATAAATAAAAATAGTGACAAGTTAAAATTGTACGTCCTTATAACTCAAAAGATTGGTTTTTTCATATGTGAGATCAGTGCCGACCTTGTGCCTAGGCAGCTGGGAGGGGTCAATTTTTTTTTCTTTTTGTACTAATTTTGGGTCAAAAAGAAAAAAAAAACTAATTATTTCGTATTCCATATGTCTAACACAAAATGAAGCCTAACTTAATTTAGTAATTTAGGGTATAGGGAAAATATGCCTTACATTTTACCTCGTCTAGGGCCTCTACGAATTTAAGGGATCTGAGAGTCTGGCCATGTGTGAGACTTGAGGTTTAACAACAGTTTTTGGTTTTCACTATCACTCTAATTTTAAAAGAAATTATTGCTAGTATTTGAGATGGTAATTGTAGTCCGCCGTTAAACTGTCACTAAAGATTATAATGGTAATTTTTATTCTTTATAGTGATATTTACGATAAATGCAAAAATCCTTATTTCTTGTAGTGATCATGTTTGTTACAAATTTGAAAGATTACTTGTCATACTTGGTATATGGTTTATTCTCTTTCCAACAACAAAAACGAAAAAGAAACGTATGAATATTGTGTAATAGAAATTCGCAAAGAATGGTGTTAGTGAAACACTGTAGTTTGAAAA
Organism: Cornus suecica; assembly: GCA_963922005.1. Taxonomy (NCBI): domain Eukaryota; kingdom Viridiplantae; phylum Streptophyta; class Magnoliopsida; order Cornales; family Cornaceae; genus Cornus; species Cornus suecica. The sequence goes on along the minus strand of OY998246.1, from coordinate 11,430,869 downwards.
CAAAGTTATCACTTTTTTTTTTCTTTTTGGATAGGAATGATTCAAGCACCTCGCGAACATATAAGCACATTCATAGCTACCTCCCACACATAAGCACTTCATAGAGTTAAATAGTTAATTAATTTTATTTAATTTTTTATTAATCTCACCTCCTATGATCAATGTCAAAGTTGGAGAATGAAAATTGGAAACATATGCGATCCTATATAAATTGTGGTTAGCCCAACGATAGCTCCAATCTAGTAAAGGGTTTGGTTGAATTGGGTATGGCCTAAAATATAAGTACGTTTTATTTGGGCCATAGTTTAGATCGGTATGGTTCTCTTGCTTCCAGTGATGAGCTAGCCCTTTCATGGGTTCTAATTTTCTATATGTATATGTGTGTGTGTGATATGTTTCAATAATTTGGTTTTTCAATATTAGATTGAAACGCTCATGAAAACTTGCACTTAAAAAGCTTGAATGTATAAACAACTTGTGGAAGTAGTTCTCTCGTTTTACAAGCAAAAGTTACTCATTTTCGAATTAATAATTTTGAAAAGGACATAAAAATTCTAATTCCAAAATCTTCCTCAAATTGAAGACATATATATATATATATACCCGGTAGGTGTAGCCTAATGGTCTAGGAAGTTTTCAAAACTTTATAAATTTAGGAGATCCAATTTTCTTTAGATTCACTTTCCAATGGTATTTCTTATGGATAGGAACACTTGTTTTAAGAAGTAGAGAGTCTAGAACAGGAGTAACTGTTTGGATTGACTTTTCAAAAATAGTTATTGATATTTGGAATACAAATTGTTTCAAACAGTATTTGAAAAAAATTTCAAAAACACTTTCAAAATTTAAAAAAGTGTTATGAAGAAGTTGTGTGTCCCAACTTTTCAAAATGACTTATATATAATTTTCTTCCTTCTGAATAAAAACAGAATTAGAACATATGTCAAACAAGAACTTAATATTGTCAACAAAATGCTCTATGAGGAAGAAAAATACTCTTAAAATAGGACCCAAATTAATAATCTTGCTTTAGTCTTCGGATGAGTTGTTATGGTTAAGTTTCTTTTAATCCCTATCCCAATACAAGAATTTAACTACTATTTTTTTCCATTTCTCAATGGTTATATATATACTATAATGTGTAACCTTATTGAAGATTTGCTTTATCTAATCAAAAGTGTCCTTTGAAAATTATCTAGTTGCCTACAATGGACTTCATTGAATAGTGTGACAAAGAAAAGAAGATAGGATCAAATTAATGATTGTTGTTTTTATCCAAATTTGATATACATGATTATGGTTCTGGCATTAAAAGGTTGGCCCTATTGTGACTTCAATCAAACGGAGTCTACAGTGCTTGCATTTTACAAATGGATTTAAACTAAATCTTCCTTGGAAGTCATTGAAACTCTTGGAAAATGGTAATCATTTGCATAATATTCTACAATGGTGTACTATATATATAATGGAAGCAATTAATTAATTTAAGAGAACAAAAAGAAAACTATTCCAAAGCTCTCATGTACTTCCCCAATATTTTTCTTGATTTCAGAAGCAAAAGTTATTTTGGCTTTTTCAACCTAAAGCAAGAAAAATAACTTTCCATTTATTGAAGCTACCGTTGTGAGCTAAAAGTATGAAATTTAGAGGTTTAAGCTTGAATATATAATTAGAGGTTTAAGCTTGAATATATAATTAATCATCCTCTATCAAGTTGCTTCATTGGTACAACATTTTTCCCCATCGTGCATGACGTGCAACCAAATAATCTTGGGATCATATTGTTGCTCAAAATGAGTCATAGTTTTTTTTTGCATAATTAATTGATGGAAAATATTTCTTACACCGAATTCTTAATTGTAAAGAATAGAGATGGTGAATACATATCAACTGTTGTATAGATAAATACAAATATGTTTGGATCCCACAATAATTCATCCAATAATATTAACATGTACTCAGTATTTCAAATTTTTTTTGACAATTCGGTGTAAGTATCATAACTCTTAATCAATTATTGCAAATGTACAAAGGAAGAGGGTCATCCCTCGATAGGACATACACCCATAAACATTAAATTCTTTTTTCCCACTAAACTCGCAAATTAATTATCAAAATCTATGAATAATAATATTTGTGAGTGATACATACATCTATTAACCACCATGTTAATTACTCATTTACTTCAAAAATTTATGTCGTTGGATAGGATATAAACTCAAATATTTTAATTTTTTAACACGTCCCCCACGTGTGGCTTTCTATTAGTCCGACAAGTGAAATAACTTTATCTTATTTCAGAATGAAGCTAGAAAACAAAGATATTATAGAAATTCTGTGTTAAGAAAAAAAAAATTAAAATTTTCATATATTACTACAAGAAATAAGGACTAACTTGGCGTGAATTATAAACTGACAGCTAAAATCTCCCAACAATAAAAGTTTTTAAAATTATAATGACAATAAAAACTAATGTTATAACTTAAACCTCTCAAAGACAAAAAAAAATATTTCCCACTCTATAACATTCTTTAGAGTCAAATGAAGAAGCTCAAAGTTGCTTCAAGTAAAATAGTCCAGCTCTAGGACATATCCTATACTTAGTGCATGTTTGACACCTGATTTTGGGTTGTGAAGTATAATCCAACCCATGCTTAATTGTGGTGGGTTAGTTTAACAGTACCAACCTATGGTATGCCAAATGAGGCGTTTTCCAAATCATCTCAAAACATGATTTTATGTGGTGTAAGTACTGTTGCTCAAAACCAAAACCAACGAACCCAAACCAATTCCAAAATTTGGTGTATCATTTTATCTTTGCCCCCATGTGCTGGTGTGTGTTTTGTGTGCGTGAGTGTGAGTGTGTTTGTGTTATATATATATATATATATATATACACACAACCATATAATATATATTTAGTTAATTAAAATTTTAATTAAATTAAATTAAATAACTAAATAAAAGTTATCAAATAATATAATATAATTAATAATTAATAATAAATAAATAAAAATTGAGTGATAAATATTTTAAAATAATAAATTAATTAAAACCAAATAAATAATAAACAAAAATATTGTGAATAATAAATTAATAAAAATTATGTAATAAATATTTACAAATAATAAATTGGTAAAAAAATATTGAAATTTCAAATGGAAAAAGATTATAAATTTTCAAACTACATATACGAACCAATTGAATAATTATTGCAATATGGTGAAATATTATTATCCAATATTAATATTTTTTGTAAAAACAAATTCATTCTTAATGTATTTTTATTTATATATTTCATTTTTAAAACATATATATTTACAAAATGTTGTTATAAATAAATAAAATGTTAAACCATTTCAAGTTACCAAACATGGTTTGGTTTCAAAATTTTAGTCCATACCAACTCTACCAAACATAATTTGGTTTTTCAACTTTATTTTTTCTCACATAAAAACCATCAGCACCAAATTAACATGGTTTCAATTCAGAATAAAACCAAACCAAACCAAAACCAAACCAGTTGCCAAACATGCACTTACTTACCGGGAAAGTAAAATGTGTATTGCACTTAGACCTGTCAATGGATCGGATTTTGATCCAAATCTAATTCGAATCTCATCCAATTAGTCATATATGGATTGAAAATAAAATCAGATAACTCGATTAGGATCCGAATTCGATTTCTTAACAAATTGAATTTGTATTTATGCTAATCCGATTCAAAATTATATGATATATATATATATCTAATTATAGATTTGATATTTCTATGTGTGTATATTTAGTACTATACCTATATATAAATGTTGATTGTTAATTATTTTGTTATTTATAAATGATTGATCATCTATACTATTATTACTACTATTAAAAATTTGAATAATTTCAATGTTTCAGTACTTATACTTTAAATTTATAAACCATTTATTAATATATATATATATGTTTAGTAGTACAAGTAATATACTTAATAATGCCCTAATTTATTTTTTCATTTTTATATTTGCCATGTACATATGTTATAGGTATTGATTGGTAATTTGGTGTTTACTGATTCTAGAAAAATAAGAAAAAAATTCGTATTTTTGTAATTAACTAATCATTAAGTAAAAATTCGTCGAATTATCATATATGAATTAACTAAGTAAAAATACGTAAAATTATTGGATTCAGATTGGATCGGGGTTTTTGTCATCCCTATCAATAAATCTGTTAATGGGTCAGATTTTAATCCGAATCCGATTAGTCCGATATGAATTAACAAAAAAATTCGATAATTTGATTATGATCTGAATTTAATAATTTAATTTATTAATAAATTGGATATAAATTTAACTAGATCCGATCCGATTCCGATCCATTTACAATCTACTTGCACTTGGGTCATGGAAATTAATGTAATGCATGGTTCTCTCTTTAACAACAATATGTATACAATGTCAAAGCTTAATTAATACTAGTAATGATTTTACAACAGGTTTGACCAAACTTAAGCAATGCTTTTGGATAAGTTTTGAACACGTCATTTCGGAAAACCATAAACTAATATATTGCATTGCATTTGCACGTACATCAATTGCGTATGCACACTAAATTCTCAGCATAAATGCTAATTAGCTAACAGCGTGGGAAGCAAAGAACTGATCTAATCGATTTAGGGTTAGTGTCGTATTATATATATATATAGTGACACTTATGGGGGATGATTGAATCTTCCTGGGAGAAGGAATTGTCTGTCAGCTATTTTGTATTTGTTTGAATGGAATGAATGATAAAAAGGAAGAACATAATAATATCTTCTTTGTTTTGGTTGAAAGAAATGAATATATAATTATTATATTAATTTTACATATTTACCTTTATTATATTTTAATATAGTGTGTGAGTAGTTTGTTCGGAAGGCTAAAAATATAAATTTTTATATTTTGAAATAAGTTAGTTATTTTCTTATTCATCTTCAGTTTAAATTTGAGTGAATTGAAAATTGTGAAGGAGGGAATGTTTCATCCCTCCTTGTCTCCTTCCTTTCTTCCCTTTCCTCCAATCAATCATAAAATAATTACGCTAACCTCCCAAAAATTAAATATTCTTCCGATAAAGATTTTTACAATCGTTAGATGTTAGATTAAGGTGCGTGATGCGCGAGTCAAACCCACGCTACCACAAACTACCGTGGGGCAATTAATCCCTAGAACCGAAAGACACATGCTATTATAAGTACTTAATCACCAATAAAAATTAAATCAAATTGTCAACTAATTACTTAAGAGATATTTTATCTCTTGTTATAGCAAAAAATTACCTCGTTAATAATAAAAGGATTAACGAGATTTTTAGCTTTTCGTAAATACCTGTTTTTACGACTATCTTATTAGTTTCTTGTAAAAAAATCAATTTATGAACTTATTACGGGAAGTTTTATATCAAGCTCGTAAAAGGTACCTTTACGAGCTAAAATGTCGACTTCTTGTAAATACAAAGTCGTAAAATTTACCTTTACGAGCTAAAATGCTGACTTCTTGTAAATACAAAGTCGTAAAATTTATTTTTCTTGTAGTAATATATATTTAGGTTATAAAGTTTCATACGATTTTCTTTACTAATAATAGTCTTGCTAGTTGTAAATTGACAATACAAGGTTTCGGATTAAGAAATTAGGTTAATATGAATTTTCTTATTCTGACAAATTGGCCAACTCAATTTTCTTGATAAAATAGTATTTTTATTAGGAACACAATTCTCCAGACTGTAATAATTTATGGGAAATTATTCCCATTAAAATCGCATGTTATTTTCTTTTTATTAATTTATCTATATTACATAACAATACAAACCTTTATTTACATACCAAAAAATATATTTTTTAAAATGTGAACATCTCACATGTCTCAAATGAAAATAACAAACTAGGTGATATATGAATGTTTTGTTCATTGATATTTTACGTGCACAATTTGAATGCATATATTGTGAATCAAGATATATTTATAGCACTAGTCATTTTATTCATTATAGTAATCTGCACAAAAATTTTAAGTGAGATTATAGCACTATCTATGCATTTTTTTTTTTGTTTTTTTTTTGTGAGAAATGGGAGGATGTTAAAAAGGTTGATATATTGTTAAGGCAAGAAGTTAATCATTTTTTTATTGTTTTTTCGTTGTTGTTAGTGGTAAATTCAAAAGGAAAAAAATAACAAATAATCCCAAGTAATCATCACTTGATTACAATTTGTAATCTACTTAATGCAAAATTTGAATATTAAAATTTGTCCACACTTAAAATTAAATTAATCATATACCAAAATATTATAACCAAAAGTTTGCTCCAGTAGTGTGCAATGTAATTCAAGTTCGGTCCAAATGGTCCCCAACAAAATAAATTCGCTTCTTCATAATCCACGTCTTCCTCGTTTGAAATAAAATTTGCCTCATCAAACCTGAAATATATTGAATTATCACACTCGTGTATGTAAACAAAGGTTTGTACTATTATGTAATAGAGATAAATTAATAAAAAGAAAATAACTAATGTGTTTTAATGGAAACAGTTTTCCATAAATTATTACAGTCGTAATAAAATACTACCTTATCAAGAAAATTGAGTTGATCAATGGACAAATGCGGCTCTGGTTAACATTCCTCATATATGTATATGTATGTCACGATATATACTCATGTTGTTGTAAATAACATTAATGCCAATGTTCCATTGGAATTTGCAACCAAAATGCACTTTTCTATAGTGTAATCTTGTTTTAATTTGAACGGTGGCTTTAGTGTTAAAGAGTATTTCATCCGCACGTAATAGTTGTTCAATTTGGATTTTTTAATATTTTATTAATTTAGGTTGATTAGTGTGTAATTTTTAATTTTGTCCTTAATGATATAGTATTATGGTGGGATCCGGTATTTATTTAAAGTTAGTGAAAGAAAGGTAGTTGGAGAAAGTGGAAGGTTAAATTGCATTTTAATTCGAACTGGACAAGTATTTTGAAAAAAAATAAAATTACAATAGTAGATAATTAATATGGAACAAAAATAGTAATATTTTTCATCCCTTGTATATGTCAAAGTGTCAACGCATTTATGTGCAACAACTAAAGTAGTATGAATATTATATTAATTACTCTTCTTCTATTGGTTGTTAATATGCAGTACTCTAGTTGCATATGGTGGATTTTTTTTCCCCTAATATCTATTTGTCATACAAAAAAAAAGTCAGTCTAATGTCACGGACTTGGTGTTTTCAAGGAACCGTGTAGCCTTAGACATCTCTAAGATGCTTGAAAAGTGCTAAGTAAGCATTTGTGGGTTTCTAGCTTAGTGGGTAACTAAAGTTAGGTGAATGCGGAAACTAGTGTGTAAGAAGAGAAAGCTAGGCAAGAGAGCTTAGAAGGCAATTGAACTAAAGAGAACTTGAGTGATTGCTTCGATGGTGAGCAAATGAGCTCCCACCTCTATTTATAGGCCAAGGGCCTTACAAGGAAAAGTAGAGAGATTTCTAGTCTACTCTAGAATGTTATATACAATTCTAGTATACTCTATACAATTCTATACAAGTCTAGACAACTCTACAATACTCTAGAGAATTCCGGAGAAGTGTGGAGAAGTCTAGAATATTCAGGGTGCCAAGTAGGATCCTACGAAGCGTCTGTGTGGCGCCTGTGTGGCGTAACCTCATAATACGGGACGTGACATTCTCATCCACCTAAGCTCATGACGTCCTCGTCGCATTCTGCTTGAACTGCTGGATATGTTTTGCAAACTGCCAAAGTGTGTCTTCATGTTCCCAGTTTGCTTCGCTATCCGACAAGTTCTTCCATTTCACCAAGTACTCTGTGTACTTGGGTACTCCTCTTCTGCTCGCCTGTCGGTCGGCAAGGATGCACTCTATTTCTTTGTTGAAGGAGGTGACCACGACAGTAGGAGCTCGGTGTGATATGCCTCGAGTTGGATCATCCTTGTCTTCGTGGTAGGGTTTAAGCATGCTGACATGGAAAACTGGATGAATCTTGAGCTTTGGTGGTAGCTCCACCATATAGGATACCTTTCCAACTCGTTTGATGATTGGGATGGGACCTTCATAACGTCGTATTAACCCCTTGTGCACCGCTCGTAAAGACTTGAACTGTTGGGGTAGCAGCTTGACCATGACCAAGTCTCCTTCCATGAAGTCTAGGGGTCTTCTCTTAGAGTCAACCCACTTCTTCATTTTCTTGTCTGCCTTGTCTAGGTAGGTTCTAGCCAATTCGGATTGGTCATGCCATCCCTTGGAGAATCTGTATGTTGTCGGGCTCTTGCTATCTCCACTTGATGCCATAGCGTTAGGCGTCATGGGTTGTCGCTCGATCACTATCTCGAAAGGACTGTAGTTGGTAGCCTCACTCCGCTGCAAGTTGTAGGCAAACTGTACTACTCCAATGAGCTTGGCCCAGTCCCGTTGGTTGGCACTAACATAGTGCCTCAAGTATAGCTCTAGGAGCGCGTTGATATGCTCTGTCTGTCCATCGGATTGGGGGTGAAAGCTAGTAGAGAAGTTGAGACCCGTACCCATCTTCTGAAAGAGTCCCGTTCAGAAGCGGCCTATGAAGCGTGGGTCTCTGTCACTCACTATGTTTTGCGACAACCCCCATTGCTTGACCACATGGTCGAAGAAGAGCTCCACTGTCTGCTCGGCCGTGCAATCTGCTGGGGCAGGTATGAAGGTGGCATACTTGTTGAATCGATCTACCACTACGATGATGCTGCCATAACCATTAGACTTGGGTAGGCACGTGATGAAGTCCATTAAAACACTCGCCCATGGACCTTTTGGGATAGGTAATGGCTCTAGTAGACCGGTCGGCTGCTGTTGCTCTATCTTGTCTTGCTGGCAAGTAAGTCAAGTGCGTACATAGGCCTCGATGTCGTCACGCTTCCGGGGCCAGTAGTGTGAATCCTCAAGGATTTCCTGGGTGCGCCTCATTCCTGGGTGTCCAGCCCACATGGTGTCATGGCACTCCTTGATGAGTTCCTTTCGCAGGTTCCCCCACTTAGGCACGAATAGTCTGTCGCCCGTAGTGAGGAGAAGATCATCCCTAAGCCAAAAGTGTCGTGTCTTGCCATCCTTGGTGAGTTGAATGAGACTAGGGGTCATGCTGTAGTCCCTCTTTGATGCGATCTATAAGAGGGTGTTGTGGTCGACTAATGGCCGCGAGTTCTGCCTTGCGGCTAAGTGCATCCGCTACAACATTGGTTTTGCCTGGCTTGTACTCCAAGCGATAAGTGAACTCGACCAAATAATCTTGCCACTGTGCTTGCTTGGGGCTAAGCTTCTTCTGCGTCTGGAAGTAGCTAGTGGCAACATTGTCCATCATGATCACGAACCATGCCCCAAGTAGGTAGTGTCTCCATGTGCCAAGACAGTGGATGATTGCGGTCATCTCTTTCTCCTACACTGTGTAGTGCCACTCGGCATCGTTGAGCTTGCGGCTCTCATAGGCTATGGGGTGTCCCTCTTGCATGAGAACTCCCCCAATGGCAAAGTCCGAGGCATCGGTATGTACCTCGTAAGGCTTAGAGTGGTCCGGTAGGCTAAGTATGGGCTCCTCCATCACTGCCTTCTTCAAGTCATTAAAGGCAGTTTGGCATTCCTCCGTCCATCTCCATATGCGTCCCTTCTTCAGCATGTCTGTCAAAGGGACGGCTCGTGCTGAGTAGTGCTTGATAAAGCGGCGGTAGTAGTTGACAAGGCCCAAGAATGATCGCAATTCGGACACCTTGGTGGGCGACTCCCAATCTTGTATGGCTTGCACTTTGCTTTCATCCATCAAGAGCTTCCCATCCATGATCTTGTGTCCTAGGAACATCACCTTTTGTTGGGCAAATGAACACTTTTCCCTTTTCACATAGAGGTCGTTTTCCCGGAGAACTTGGAAGACGGTCTTCAAGTGTTGCACGTGTTCTTCCAAGGTGGTGCTATAGATGCCGATGTCGTCCAAGTATACCACCACAAAGCGATCCAAGTTGGGATGGAATAGGTTGTTCATCAAGGTGCAAAATGTAGCCGGTGCATTGGTGAGACCAAATGGCATGACTAGGAATTCATAAGAACCATACCTCGTCACGCATGTGGTCTTGGGCTCGTCTCCTGCCGCGATTCGCACTTGATAGTACCCCGAGTGCAAGTCCAGCTTGGTGAAGTAGCGTGCTCCCCCAAGTTGGTCGAACAAGTCTGCGATGAGAGGAATGGGGTACTTGTTCTTTATTGTCACCTTGTTGAGAGCTCTATAGTCGATACACATCCGTAATGATCCATCCTTCTTGCGTTGAAACAAGACCGGTGCCCCATAAGGGGTAGGGGTGTTCAGGAACCGAACCGGAACCGGAACCGAACTGGAACCGAACCGGAACCGGCGGTTCGGTTCGGTTCCATAGGGGTTCGGTTCCGGTTCCGGTTCCAAAATTCCAAGAACCGAAATTTTAGGTTCGGTTCCGGTTCCGTCCCCGCGGAACCGAACCGGAACCGGAACCGGTTTTTTTTTTTTATATATATATATATTTTTTATTATTAAGTAAAAAGACTAGCAATAAACCTCCACTAATTTCAATAACAATACAAGTCCAAGCTACTTTTTTATTCCACTAATTATATATTTGGTTTTGGGTTTACTTTAATTCAAATACTGTAGTTTATAATTATATTATTTTATAAAATTGAGATTTTTTTAAAAAATAAATAAATATAGAAGGAACCGGAACCGAACCGGAACCGAACCGATTTTTCGGTTCGGTTCCGGTTCGGTTCCTTCCCCTTTCGGTTCCGGTTCCGGTTCCGGTTTTTCAAGAACCGAAAAAATCGGTTCGGTTCCGGTTCCAGACGGAACCGGTTTGAACAGCCCTAATAAGGGGCCTTGGATGGTCGAATGTAGCCCGCATCGAGTAGGTCGTTGAACTGTTTATGCAATTCCTCTAACTCTAGTGGTGCCATGCGGTAAGGTGCCATGGATGGTGGTTTGGAACTTGGTTCCAGCTCAATCTTGTGATTTACCTCCCTTTTGGGTGGTAGTCTCTTCGGTAGCTCCGAGGGCATGACATCATTGTACTCCAGTAGTACTGAGTGGATCTCTGTGGGCATGTCCTCATGTGGGGAAGGCTCTGAGTGGTCTTCTGGTGAGTCGAGTAGGGTGTCTAAGTAGCTAACTTCTCCCTTCTTGTACCCCTTGTTGAATTGCATGGCAGATAGGGAGCGAGCCTCAATCTTAGCACCTCGTTCAACTGGGACCATGCATGTGATATTGCCTTCCATGATGCACATGGTGTTGGTGTAGGGGATGAGAAAGGCCTTTACCTTGTCCAAGAATTTTATGCCAAGGACTAAGGCAAAGTCATCCATGGGTACCACCGAGAGATCGATAAGGCCATTCCATTGGCCTATGCGTGCATGTATGCCTCGGGCAGTGCTGTATATGGCCTTGGTTGCTGAGTTGACGACCTTTATGGAACCGTCCTCCTTGGTGTACTTGAGGCCTAGTCGTTTGGCCTCGTCGATGCTTATGAAGTTGTGGGAAGCGCTGGTGTCTACCAATGCTCTAGTAGACGTCCCTCCTATGGCTGCTTCAATGAACATGAGCCCTTTAGGTGCTGCCTTATGGGCCTCCATCTTAGCCTTGATGGCGTTGAGGATTTGAAGCGAACCCATGTGTGCCTCCTGTGTTTCCGGGTGCTCAAGCGTCATAGCATTGGCGGTCTTTTTCTTTGGGCAAAACCGTGTCCAATGCATCTCACCACATATGAAGCAGGGTGATGGTGGTTGTTTCTGGGGCTTGTTGCCTCCATCTTTCCGGAATCCTTCCTTGTGAGGGGCAGTGTTGGTGGCATTAAAAGTGTTGCCCTTGTCTCCCCCACCTTTGCCGAAGTTTCGGGTCTTATCCTTGGGCTTGGCAAAGTCTTTCTTGGAGCTGAAATCGATCAATTCCTCTGCTTCCGTGATGGCAGTGGCAAGGTCCTTCACTCCACGTCGCCTTAGCTCCGTCTTGGCCCATTGTTGTAGGCCATCCATGACGAAGAAGAGAGACTCCTTCTCTGAGAGCTCAGGGATCTCAAGGGTGAGCGATGTGTACTCCTTGGCATAGTCTCGAATGGTCCCTGTTTGCTTGAGCCGGCAAAGTCTGCCCATAGCTTCTTCCTCGACATTCTCAAGATAGAAGTGCCTCTTAAATTCTTTACGGAAATCTGCCCAAGTATCAATGGAAAGCGTACCTTTGTCGATGTCACCATGTCTACGCCTCCACCATAGCATAGCATTGTCCACTAGGTAGAGTGTGGTGGTGTTGATCTTTGTTGCCTCGTCCACTATCCCTTTAGCGTTAAAGTAGCGCTACATGCCAAATAGGAAGTTCTCTACCTCCTTGGCCACACGTTCCCCCTTGTAACACTTAGGCTTGGGGACGTCAATTCTGGGAGCTCCGGCCTCCCGAGTAGTAGTGGCGCCATTTGCTACGGCTTGCTTGCAAATGGCCCAATCGGCACACATGTCCTCCATGAATGCTCGAATGTTGCCAAGCTCATGATCCATGTAGCCATGTAGGGTGGTTATCTCATCACGAAGAGAGCGTAGCTCCTTGCGATGATCTCCATCTAAGGCATTGAGTTGCCCCTTCATGGTGTCTTGGAAGTCGGCGTCATCGGACTCCAATTCTTCCAAGCGTTGGTGAGTCTCCACTATACGTTCCTGCATGATGGCCATAGTTCCTTCTATGTCATCGATGCGTGTCTCAAGGCTTGGTTGAGTGTCCTTGGATTTAGACTTCGACTTTGCCTTGGTGTTAGTGGGTGGGCGTTGTTTCTCTCTGCCGCGTTCTTGCTCCTCCACGACTGGGGTGATGGTTGAAGCTATCTCTGTCATACTCTCTTGCAAGTAGGTTGTGATCCTTCACGAATCGTGCTCTGATACCAACTGTCACGGACTTGGTGTTTTCAAGGAATCGTGCGGCCTTAGACACCTCTAAGATGCTTGAGAAGTGCTAAGTAAGCCTTTGTGAGTCTCTAGCTTAGTGGGTAACTAAAGCTAGGTGAATGCGGAAACTAGTGTGTAAGAAGAGAAAGCTAGGCAAGAGAGCTTAGAAGACAATTGAACTCAAGAGAACTTGTATTGCTTGAGAACTTGAGTGATTGTTTCGATGGTGAGAAAATGAGCTCCCACCTCTATTTATAGGCCAAGGGCATTACAAGAAAAAGTGGAGAGATTTCTAGTTTCCTCAATGTCTAGTCTACTCTAAAATGTTCTATACAATTCTAGTATACTCTATACAATTCTAAAATATTCCGGGTGCCAAGTAGGATGCTAAGTAGGATCATACGAAGCGTCTGCGTGGTGCCTGTGTGGCGCCTGCGTGGCGTAACCTCATAATACGAGACGTGACATTAAACTCTCTATTCTTAATTATTCCTCCTAAATCTTTAATTTTAGGTTAAAATCTACTTATTTGTTAATTGTATACGAGCACAATATGAATTCAATAGCATTTATGTTGTTTTTACGACAGCTTGTACTTATGCCTTTACGCAAAAGAAAAAGAGATGTATAAGCCATTTTGAGAACTGGGTACTACCTAGGGGTGCATAAAAGAACCAGTGGAATCGAGAATTAGACTGAACGAACTGGAACCGGCGGTTCGGTTTGGTTCCAAACTGAAACGGTTCGATTCTTGTTCCTAATATTCAAGAACCGAAATTTTCGGTTCGGTTCCGGTTCTTGCCTCTTTGGAACCGAACTGCAATCGTTTTTTTATAATATATATAGTGTTATAAACCTAAATACATGCCCTATTTTTTTCACGGCGCTCTTCACTTCAGTCTTCAATTCATGCCCTAGCTGACTAAAATAACTACCACTAATGTCTTTGCTCAATGTTTTGTATATAGTATTTGGTATAACTTGAATAATAGGATAGAAATGTAGTAACTAGTATATAAATTAGATATCTAGATTGCATTATCTTTCAACTTTGGTTCAAAAATTTGAGTCTCACAAACAATTTTTTTATTTTTTTATGTTATGTTTCTATTTTTTTATTTTTTTGAAACGGGATAGTAAAAACCGAAATCGAAACGAAATTTAGGTTCTGGTTCGGTTTGGTTCCTTGCCCGTAAAAATAGGAACCGGAAAAAATGGTTTGGTTATGATGTGCACCTAGTACCAGCTTCTTCAAAATGTTTTTTCAAAATTTAGAAAAAAATTTAAAAAATATTTGACAAATATCGTTCAGAACAATTTTTTCCTAAATAATATTTGAAAGTAAAATCCAAACATAGACTTAGTATATAAGTAGCTAATTGCTTATGACATGTTGATGTATTAGATTTAGTAAACCTTAAAATATTGAATTTTTTTATCTCAACACAAAATATTTCATCCTAATATTTTCTTGTCTATGAACGGAAGAAGTGGAGCACATGAAATGGATATTCCATTTTTATAGGAAATAAAATAAAATAATTGCAAGCGTGCATTACTTTAGCCAAAATGAAATCAGATTGGATGAGTACTAATTAAAATGAATATAGTAAGGTCAATGGTTATGAGAATAAACCCAATTAAATAATTGGTGAATGGTGAGTGACTTGCTAGGGACTCCTCGTGGTCCACTCTGGCCTGACGCATAGCCAAAACTATATATATAGATACAGTGGTATAATACCACTGTATAACTCGTGGTTCACGTTACCAGCTCATATTGTAAAGTGAACATGTGACCAAATGAAATGAACCTCGTCACTCACGTTCATTAACGTTCATTAATGTATCATATTGGGACAATATTACTTTGAAGCCAAGTATGTGCTTTAGGTATAATATTATATAAGTTCTAAGGTGCGTTTACTAACTTGGTGCGTTTACTAACGTAGCACGTTTTACGTTTTCACATATTAAAATAATAAAAATAAAAAATATGTTTAATAAATTATTTTTATTTCTTAATAATATAAAATATTTTTTATATTTTTTTAAAAATGAGAAACATCAAAAAAGTGTTTCACATGTTTTTGTTCCAATAATGTGAATTAATTTTTTTTGGATAAATCTCAATTACACCCCCTCAAATTCAAAAAATATATATATAATTCAAAAATAATATATTAAATTTTGAAATATATATAAATTCAAAAATATATATATATAAATTACGAAAACAATATATAAAATTCGAAAATAATATATATAAATTATGAAAACAATATATAAAATTCGAAAATAATATATAAAATTAGAAAAAATATATAAAATTTGGAATTTTTTTTAAAAAATTAGAAATATATATATAAATTTTGAAAACAATGTATAAATTTCAAAAACAATATATATATTTTGAAAAATATATATATAATTCAAAAATATATATATAAAGTTCGAAAAAATATAAACTTCGAAAATATATATAATTTGAAAAACATATATAAAATTCAAAATATATATATAAAATTTAAAAAAAAAATTATTTCGAAAAACAAAATTTGTAAAAATATATAAATTTATAAAAAAAGAAGAAGAAAAGAATATTTATTGCTAAAATGTCACATCTTTTCTAAGGAAGTGAATCAAACTACTTATCACTAACATCAATTAGTGGTCTTCTTTTATATATAATTTTTACAATATATATATATATATATATATATATATATATATATATTTCGAATTTTGTAGATTGTAACTTTAACTTCTGATAGTTGAGTTTAATAGTTTCTTTAATCTAATTTATTTTACTCAAGTAAATGCTAAAATAAAAATTACCAAAAATATATGTGAAACAAATGCATTTACTAAACATAATTATTTGTTTTTGTTCCATAAATTATGAGAACAATTGGAATTAACAAACGTCATTTCTGTTTTTCTGTTTCTCGTAAGAAGAACGTTCTTTTGTTTCTGTTCCTTCGAAAAACATAAACAAATTCGAAAAACAGAAACAAAAAACGTTCCACGTTAGTGAACGCATCCTAAATTGCATTCACTATATCAAATTGAGATCCAAATTACTAGGTATTTGTCTTTGAACTAAATATTATACAAGCAGAAGAACAATGTACTTAGAAATGTTGAATAGATCCTGGAAGAAATTTCTTAGTTCTTATTTTGCTTATCAATAATTATTATTTATCAGTTGATCATGATAATTAGTGTAATAGAACGGATCTTTCACGGTTTAATTCAAAATTTTAATTAATTAAGTGAGAGAGCATAACGTTCTTGTTTCGATCGGACCACCCTTCCAACCAGATTTTGGACCTCAACTCCTCTTGAGCGGGCGTTTTGCATGGTACTGGATTAAGGATTGAGTCTGATTCAAATTAATATCAACTGTAATGAATCGGATATATGTTTTGCGATTCAATGAAAAAATTTAAATTAATTAGGTGCAAGCTAATATCCAAACCCTTATATCCAACCCTTTTTAAAGCACATTAGTGATATTATTAGCATAAAATTTTACTTGCTTTTTTTTTTTTTTCCCTAACAAACAAGTATGATTATCGATGAAATAAAAGACAAAGGTGTTTAAACATTATACTATCAAACAGCCAACGTGACCAAAAATACCACTGCAAATCAGTGGTATTTATAGATTGTGCTATCATTATCAGTTGTATATTCATAATTGTGATATTAAAATGTTAGCTGTACCTAATTTTAATACACAACAAAACCACCATTTGTTATCCCCCACCAGTACGAACTTGTGTCCTTGCACCAAACAATCTCCAAACTTTGTGTCTCAAAATTAATTTCCGTTGGAAAATATGATCAGTTTGGGTTGGCCAACTGTGTCAGAATCCAGCAAATTAGAATTTAATTCCCGCCAAATTTAAATTAGTGGGGTCAATGGCTTTTATATAAATTTGTAATATTTAATTTGGGCAATATCCCAGCCTTACCTTACACGCACAAGTTTTATTGTTTAAGTAATGTGTTGTTCAATAAAAATTAACACGTACAGAGTTAGAATTTCAAAAAATCATCTGTTTTTAACGTGTCAATAGAGTTAGAACCCATATTTTATTTATAACTGATTATTTACGTACGAAACCCTAATTTTTAAAGAGATAGTGAGAGGATAGGAGGTGGTAGAGGGTCTCAAGGTGGGTGGTGGTTTTGAAACAGCGTCGAAATAAGAAAAATTAATTGTAACACATGTCATGGAGAAAATTTTCAATTTTGAGCGTTCTACCCAGCAATACATTGAAAGTAAATCTAATTTTATTTTTAGTAATTTTAGACTTGTGTCAATCGATCTCTTATTGAGTTAGTCATTTTAGACGACAAAGTTTGTTCATATAAGTTAGTTAGGACCTAAGCGTTGTTCTTCCTATATATTATTTGTCGTGCAAGATGAAGATAGGAGACGAAATCCGAATTCCATTTTTTATCTTCTTGCCTTTTCTAAAAATTGAAGATAGGAGATGAAACCGAATTCCATTTTAGCTCTATCAATCAAAAAGAATATGGAATTGTCTTTCTTTGGGCAAATAAAGTATGTGGCTTACATGAAATATTCTAAACTTGTACATCATGGTATTTTATTTATGTCCTCCCTTGAAGAATTGTACTACCTGCCACAATAACAAATATAATATTTTTTAAAAATATAAAAATTGTTCCGGAGAGTTGGGAAATTTGTCAAGACAATACTATATGGAAAACATTCTTTTCTTTATAATTGAAAATTTTATTTCTACGTGTATCCACGTAACCTCTTATCACCAGTGTACGTAATATGCTTATATAATTAGCACGCGTATTGCAGACAATCATGAGAGCTTATCAAAAGTCCACTGGTCAACATCATAAACATACACACACACACGCTTATTAACAAAAATATTATTTGCAATTATAATCAACCAGGAGAGCTTATCAAAAGGATAATTAAGATAATATATGTATATATGTATATACAGCTCATGAACAAGAGAGATATGGTTAGCCATAGAAGCACCGAGCACGTCAAGTGATCCTATTGAGAATGAGTAAATTAGCAGATGGTGCAAGCCATGGAATATTCCAACTAATTAAAATTGGCACTTTATCTAATTCTATATATTAAGATTGTAATGGATCAACAAATAGTGGTTCATGAGTTTGAGTCTTCATATATTTAAAAATTAAATTGAGATATTACCCCAATTAATTGTATACACATAAAATATATATATATTTCTAATAACACTACTTATATCTTGGTCATATATTTAATCGGATTATTTGATATGTTACTTAATAATTGGATTATAATTTTTTTAAAAAATATTAATATTATTAATATTAATATTTGTTTGAGAATTTCTTTTATGATAATATTGTTCACGTTCAAGATTGCAACAAAAGTCAATAATGCTACTTCGAATAAAAAATTAACACATGTCCCAATAAAATAAGGGTACTAGTTGCAGAAAATAAAATTTGCTACTTGGCATTATATAATTACATATGTATCCGGAAATGGGGCAAATTAATAAAGAAAGTGGTCTATGTGGAATATTCTGTGCACTTATTCATAGACTAGTGTTGATTTAAATTTTAAATTAATTGGCCGATTTTATAGGTTGGAACTCCCGAAAAGAAGGGAACAACTTGCAAAAATAAAATAAAATTGCTACTTGGCATTACATGTCATGTTTTTCTCTCGAAGAGGCAAAATAATTATTGTGAAAATTTTCATTTCCTCCTATAGTCGGTTATAATTTAGACATTGATTTTGTTTGCTACCTTATAAGCTCTCTTGTTACCAGAGTAATATGCTGAATGGGTTGTAATCAAGGGGCGAGAGAATCTATATCTTTCACTATGATATATATATATCCCACATATAAAAGTGAATTATTTTTGTTGCATTCAAGGGTTGCTTTTCTGGTTCAATCTATAAATTGTGTTATGAGATTTAGGTATCGGGTTTTTCAGAAGTTTTTTTTTTTTGAAGAAAAAACTGTTTTGAACGGTATTTGACAAAATTTTTATTTGAAAAAACGGTTAAAAAAAGCTAAGGGAATACTAATTTTCAAAACGGCTTCTATTTTTCTTTTTCTTTGTAAAGTTAAAAACAAAAAAACTCTAGCAAACGGGGTTTTAGTTCCCTAATATCCCTCTTTTCTCCTACAAGATTTTTTTTTTCTCTTAATTTTAAAAAATCTTATTATAATGGTACTCCTATATTGATTTTCGATCACCAATATCAAGCAAAAATTAATGAATTAAAATCCTTGATATGAAGCTAAAGAAGTATATATAGTTCATGATCTAGATAAGGAAAAATTATTCTTCTTCTCTTGTATTGTTAAAATCTTTTGATTTGTTATACCAATATAATAAATAATTTTATCAAAATACGAAAGTTGAGTTTGTTGGATTGGAAATTAGAGTAATTTACTAACACGTGAAATATTCCTACAAAAGAAAAGATTGAAGGACTTTTACCAAACCAGGAAATATTACATACTATTTATACCAATAGTAGATTATTTAAGATTGGAATGGATCAAATATTAAGTAATTGATCCTCTACCCTCGAGTTATTTTTTTTTTAGTTTACATATTTTTTAAATATTAAATAAATAAACTACCAAATTGTATCTACTTGAAAAAAAAAAATTATAAAATGACTTGGATTTTGATCATTAAATTAACACATAAACCAACACCTCTTAGAATTAAATTGACCCTAGCACCAACCTCCACCATAAAACAACTAAGCCAAATTGATAATGGCGTGTGGAGAGTACACTAATATACATTTTTCTATATGGATATTTTATGATAAATACACATATTTACACGCACACTTATATAGTATATGTACAGATCTTTGAGATTTTGTAGGAAGAAATCAAGGAAGAGGACAGTCAAAAGGTAATTTAAAGGAGACCATTTAGGAGGACGAAATTACTAGATATTATTAATGTTAAGTATAAGAGTAATATTACACATCATGAAAATAAATTTATTATAATATCATGAAGCAAGAAAATGATAAGTTGTGATATTATCTAGTAATTGAATTCCAATTTTAAGATTAGTTCAATATTTTACCTACCAAAAAAATATTCATCATTTTCATTTTATTTTTATTATTTTATTTTATTTTTTTATAATAGACACGTGTCGGTTCATGTATACATTCACATAATTTATGATTAAATTATGAATTTATTTTCATGATATTTAACATTTATCTAAAAGGTAAATTTTATTAACAAATATGAGTGTATATATTTACCTACGTTAGTTAACTAAAGGAGAACTTTATCAAAAAACCCAATGAATAAATGACTTTAATATTTAAATGAAATTGAACGTTAACAAATTATTTTATTGGCTGGAGATACTATTTTCTCTGAATTTAATATTCAAATAGTTTCCCCGTACTACAAGGATCGATAAAAGTAAAAGTTAATGGATAAAACAAGTTGACGGTGGAATATCCAAAAGCTACTCTGCAACTAAGCCAACAATAATATATATATATATATATATATATATGCAATAGAGAGTAATCAGAGGGGACCGTCAGAGCTGCGTCGAGTCCACGTGGAATTTACCCGCAATTTCCTCGTGCAATCACCGGCAACGCTCTTTCCCCGTAGTTTCCTAAGCTAAAAATGTCACCGGTATATTATCAGTAATTATGTATGAAAAAAATCATGCAATCATTTTTTTATTTTTTTTTCTACTTTGAAACCCTAAAATACTGAAAATTAATAAAAGAGATGGCAAAATGATGCATCTGGTGTGATTTATGTGGAAATTTAATAAATTGAAAAACAAATTTAATTGCGAGAAAAAATTATATCGCATTACATGCGAGAAACATGAAATATACGGGTGAAAATAAAATGTGTATGAAAAAATTCGATAGTAGGAGCAAAAAGTAATTCATCAGTATTCCATTCCATGCATATTCTTAATTATTGTTGTTTTACTTCAAATAAGTATACCATTGGTAATTGACTGACTTCATTTATTTAATTAAATTGATATTCACATTTTATTCTTTTCATTTTTCTGCAACAAAATAATAAAAAAACTGAATCTTATTTTTTCTAATAAATAGATTGAGTGAGTCCGAACAAAGAAGGTTGGAGAAGAGATGGAGAAAATAAAATAAGGATCAAAAATAAGATATAACAGGACAATTCATAGACAATTTTGGGCTAAAATGACAAATCTAATGTGCTGACCTAAAAAAGGAATTCAGATCCTCTAAATTCTACTTCTAAGATCACAACAATATAATTAAGATTGCTCATATCTATAGATACTTTAAATGTGTTGTATTATTGATGTACTTAATACGTGTGTTTTGGCAAAAATCATGAACACATAAAATGATCAATATTAACATACTTTTATAGATATTTAAAATGTGTTAGCAATCTTCGAATTATTATTATACGTGTTTTGACAAAAATTATAAATACATAAAAACAATCAATATTAATGTATGCTATATTGTTACTACACTCATGCATGTGTTTTGAGAAAAACATAAAATAATATATATAAAAAATCCTCGATTTGAATGATGTATTCCACTTTGCTGACTTTGACTTTTCGATCCATAATGTTCATTTGAACACGGAAGTTTTCAAGAAGAGACATAGCATACAAGAATGAACTAACTTATCGATTGTCTATTGACATTACTGAAATTACATTTTATTCGATATTGAATACTAGAGTCATTCTAAAATGACTTGATTCGTTTACAACGGAGAATCTATATTTAGTGATATGTGAGGACTTTCGAATTGAATTACCGGAACATGAAAAATTATTCAGTAATCAAGAAATAAAAATGACATGATACTCCTAGCACAATGCATGCGTATTTTACTTTCCATATACGTAAATTGTTGAAATATCACGTGACAAAACAATACAACAAAAATTGAAATATTTTTCCCTAAAACAAATTATACACCAAAACCCTAACCCAAAATGTTTGAAAAGAGGCACAGTGGCTAATTGTTCACCTACCCCTCCTCTCTCTCCTTTTTCTCTCTCTCTATAACCGACTATTTCAAGAATCACTTTAATAAACTAAAATACAAAAAGCTATACCTACAAAAATTTCTCTCTCTAAAACCGGCTATTCCCGGTAAAATTCTAACAATGAGAGATATTGTTACATAAAGAAAGTCGCTGGGAACGGTCCGTTCCCTCTCTTTCTCTCTCTACAAAAAGTCTCCTCTCTCTATCTCTCTCTCACTATATATACACATCTCTCCGCAAACATGATCTTTTTTTCTCCTCTTTTCCGATTTCCCCCCTCTCTCTCTCTCTTTCCCTCGTCTTCTCGCCGCCGACCACCACCTTCCGGCGAATTTGCCGGCGCTCCACCACCGCTATTTCTCATCTTCCTTCATTTAAGCTCTGCAAGGTCCGTAATTAATTATATATATATAATATGTAAATATTCACATGATCTTCATGCAAAGTAGCTTCAGATCTGGTTTGCCTGTTGCAATTTGCTTTCTCTTCTTCAAGCTATTGAATTTGAGGTTCCTATTTGAGATTTCATGTGTAAAACTGTGCATATATATATACTGGTTATATATATATATGTATATATATTGTTGGAATAATTGTTTTTACGGATCTTATATTATTGTCATTCTTGGAAACTTTAAGGATTTAACAATGTAGTTTGCTATCTTCTTTAGATTTCAAAATTTTGTTCTTTTCAATTATTTGATTCTATTAAGTCGATTGAATTTATTTTTTTCAAGAAAAAAAATAAAATTTGTTGGTTATTTTTTTATTTTTAAAATTTAATTTATTTATACCTTGTTTGACACAATTATTACTAAAAGAACAAAACTTAATAACATTTCTTGGCTTAAATTGTCATGATGATGCATAACAATATGAACATTTCATTTTTTGGGTACTTATTTGGCTGTTATTTATTTATTTATTCATTATGTTCTTATGTTGATAAATATAAAGACTGCATTAATTTTGCAGGCTGTGTTCCCTTTTTTTTGGATGATAATAGTACTGAATTCATATGTGGAATTGTTTTTCTTTATTTGTAAAATTTGTTTCTGAATAATATTAATTTGACTTTACTAAATACTGGGATTTTCAATATTTTCTGTTTGAATCTTGTTGTCTTTTTATTTTGATTATGCTTATATATGCATATTGCTTGTAGTATTGTCCTTTAAAAATCTGTTTTCATGTATATGATGTATCACTTACCTCTAATCATAGATCCCTGTTTGTGATACAGAACATTTTTGGTTTTAAGAGTTGTGAGCCATGGAGGGTGCTAGAGAGTATGGACTTAAGAAAGTGAGTTCCTATTGCTCGATACCCGAAATGGATGATTACGATCTCTCTAAGCTTCTTGACAAACCGAGGCTAAACATAGAGAGGCAGAGATCATTCGACGAACGTTCGCTTAGTGAGTTGTCTATTGGTGTACCAAGAGGCCTAGAATACCTTGAAAACAGTTACTCACCTGCGAGGTCGGTGTTGGATACCCCAACTTCATCAGCCCGGAACTCTTTTGAGCCTCATCCGATTGTTGCTGAA
Source organism: Cornus suecica (assembly GCA_963922005.1). Lineage (NCBI taxonomy): Eukaryota > Viridiplantae > Streptophyta > Magnoliopsida > Cornales > Cornaceae > Cornus > Cornus suecica. The sequence continues at coordinate 11,407,289 of OY998246.1, read as the reverse complement.
GCTTGGGAAGCTCTGCGTCGGTCTTTGGTGTTCTTCCGGAACCAACCTGTTGGCACTATTGCCGCATATGACCATGCGTCCGAGGAAGTTCTAAATTATGATCAGGTAGAAGTTCTAAACATAGTGCTTTTATTTGATTGACTTCGCAAGTGTTAATGTTGGAATTATTTGTATAACTGTCTAAAATATGAGCCTTCCGATATGTGGAAAATGTTATATATTGAGTAAATTTAAAATTTGGTCAGATCATTAGCTGAAAAGTTCAGTCCGGGCACTGACAAGTAGGTCAGAGTTTGGGTGAATCTGATATTGGAATTTACACAATTATTGTGTAGGTTTTTGTTCGAGATTTTGTACCTAGTGCGCTGGCTTTTCTAATGAATGGCGAGCCAGATATAGTTAAGAATTTCCTTTTGAAGACACTTCAGCTTCAAGGGTGGGAAAAGAAAATAGACAGATTCAAGCTTGGGGAAGGTGCAATGCCAGCTAGTTTCAAGGTTCTTCACGATCCTGTTCGTAAAACAGATTCCATTATAGCAGATTTTGGTGAGAGTGCGATTGGAAGAGTTGCTCCGGTTGATTCTGGATTCTGGTGGATTATCCTGCTCCGTGCATATACAAAATCTACCGGTGATCTAACTCTGGCAGAAACTCCAGAATGCCAAAAGGGGATGAGGCTTATACTGTCCCTGTGTCTATCAGAAGGATTTGATACATTTCCAACTCTGCTCTGTGCCGATGGTTGCTCAATGATTGACCGGAGAATGGTAATAATCTTGTGCTCATCTTAACAGCACTACTGTAAGAAAGTTGTTTCCACATCGTACTACTAAAATGATATATACTTACATTCATATATATATATATATATATATATATGTATATATAAATAATACATGTGTGTCATATTTCTTAGACATGTCTATAACATTAAAATGAAGTGTATCTCATCTCATCTTATGTAATTTCAGATGTTTGGACTTTGCGAGAGAAGAAGAATCAAGATATAATGAGAACATTTTATGTCTAGTCTAGTTCAAGGTGGCCATGCAATATAATTCATGGCATTGCCATATAATTGTAAAATTATAAGTTAGAAACTTAGAAATACATGAAGATTTGAGTGAATTCACTAAAGTACCTATTTTTGTTGTAATATATATGTAGATAACATGATAAAGTATTATAATTTAAAAAGTATACACGTGCGTGTATATGTTAACTTTTTATACATATATGAATATTGTTGTTTTCTTGTTGTATTGATATTAGGAATTTGTCGTATTGCATTGTCCACGCACTATTTTAGCAATTCCGTTGTCCAAACTTCAAAGTTTGTGATGTTTAGCATCTCCGCATTCAATTTAGCGGCTGCTTGTTAGTGAGTACTGCTTGAATTCGTTCATGATTCAAACTAGGGTGTGAAATTGCAGACTTCTCATAATAGCTCATATGCTACTTTGAGTCTATGAAACCGAACGGAATGTTTAAACTATGAAATGATGAAATCATTGCCGATATCTGAATTGTTTTGTTTGCTTTGCATCGTTTTATGTGGAAGTGAGTCTTGATGCTTTGAAAATAAGGTGATAGCATAATGAATTTCTTTTTCTTATCCTGTCATATATATCCAAAGTACCAATTAGGCATGTATAATTAACTGAAGCTAGTAATTGCTTTATATATTAGATTTTCCTTCAACAGATGTGCAGTCAAAATTCAGTAATTTTATGCATCCCATGAATAAGACTTGGTTTACATGGCTTTTTACCTAGATCATTCCCGATCTTGCCTGTGTAAATAACCTACAAGGGCTAAATAGAATCCATGTTTTACGGGTTTCAGATAGCTAAATCCTTTCTACTAAAAGAGTATGAGAAGCATATAAGTTTAGCCTAGAGTTCTTCTTGTTCTTCCTCTCTGCATTGCTCCCTACTGGTCATCAAGTCCTTTTGCATCAATGAAATTGGAGTTAAAAAATATCACTAAAAAATGCTCATGATAGATCCCATTGCACAAAGTTTTCTGAATGATACATAAGCCAAGGTATTTTAAACTCATTGTAGTATTTGATTTCTAGCATCATCCTATATATTTTTTTCTTTCTTTTGGAAAGGTATAAGATAATTGTAGCATTATTGATCATCACGGGTAACCAGGTAGGAAAAAGTTTCAATCCTGCAGTTGTGGCTTCATACGTCTCTTTATCAAGATGGGAAGGCATTATGAACTCATTGTGATAGTTGTTAGCATCAGTAACTGTTTCAATCTATTTACCAGAATAGGAAAATTACTTCCATCTTGTAGTTGTAGCTCCATGTATTTCTGTTTTGAGATGTGGATACATGTGGCTATCATAATTTACATACTAAGCAAAATCTTCAGAAAGAAATTCATTAGCGTGCTTGAAAATTTATATAGACGGAAAATATGTTTTTGGCGTAATCTTTTAAGAACAAATGTTTTTGTTTGTGTGAAAGTTGTGATATATCGACAAGACCAGTTGTTTGTATATATGCTCTTCAGTCTTTATGAGATCAAGAACTCAAGAATAAATCCTATGGTTTGGAGGAATTAGTTCTGTGATCCTTATTATAAGGGATGCAGACCTAACATTTCAGATGTTATGGCTGCATCAAAGTTGAGTAGAATAAGTTGTTAATCATAGATAATTAATAATCTTTGTCCATCATTATATTTGTTCATGCAACAGCTAAGCCGTATCTATCAAAAAGAAACTCGATAAAGGCAAGAATGATGATGAAAGAAGAACGGCCCAACTCCATTAGTTCAAGATTATGGCAAGGATGATATGGCTCATAATAATTGTAGTTTCTAGGGAAAAAAAACTTAACGAAATGGATCTTCGAGTTGTATTCCCGGGATTTAGTTCAATTGCTATACAAACTAGTATGTTCAAATAATCATATCCAATCTGCTTCCATTTGCAATATTTGAGCTTTTTAAGAGCCTAGTGCATACTACAGATTTGCATATCTAACGGCATGCTTTTTATTTTTCAGGGTATATATGGGTATCCTATCGAAATCCAAGCACTTTTCTTTATGGCATTGAGGTGTGCTTTGCTAATGCTGAAACTTGATGCAGAAGGGAAAGAGTTTGTGGAGAGAATAGTAAAGCGGTTGCAAGCCTTGAGTTATCATATGAGGAGTTATTTCTGGCTTGACTTCCAACAGTTAAATGACATATATCGCTACAAAACTGAGGAGTATTCTCATACTGCAGTAAATAAATTTAATGTAATTCCTGATTCTATCCCTGATTGGGTATTTGATTTTATGCCAACGCGTGGTGGCTATTTTATTGGCAACGTTAGTCCAGCAAGGATGGATTTTCGATGGTTTGTTTTAGGCAACTGTGTTGCTATCATATCTTCTCTAGCCACTCCTGAACAATCTGCCGCCATAATGGATCTTATTGAAGCACGCTGGGAGGAGCTGGTCGGAGAAATGCCATTAAAAATTTGTTATCCTGCAATAGAAAGTCATGAATGGAGAATCATTACCGGCTGTGATCCAAAGAATACCAGATGGAGTTATCACAACGGAGGATCTTGGCCAGGTTCTTCCATCATTCTCTTATTACTCTCTCTCTCATTTAAGCCTTTTATTTTCTCGCCATTGATGCATAAAAACAATTCGTTCCACATGCATAGGGCGGAATTTCAGCTTTCAAGATGAGCACTTTTGGCAGACCATGTTTCCTTAGCCTAGGATAAAATACACATCTATGTCATAATCTTAGTCATCTCATCTTCTAGGTCCTGGTCAATGGCATATTCAGTTTTGGATATATGCATTTCCACATCTAGGCAAAATTCATATTCCGGGTGGGAAAGTAGTTGCAAAAGTCTTTATTATCTTTGTTTGTTTCTTAAATAGATTTGCGGCTTCAGTCTTATCCGTCAAGTTTTCATTTCCTTCCCGAAGGACACAGCCAAATAATGTGACCTCTTTTACCCTAGTTTTGTTAGTGCCTCTGTGGCATTATACTGTCACTATATATGATACCTCGCACCTATCATTTCCTTTAATTCTTCCTTTTTTGTTCTTTTTCTATACGAAAATAGAACGAACTATACCTGATGGCTGATTCTAGTGCTGTATGATAACTGAAGCTACTCGAGCACGACCTTTTGACCAGCTCGTAGAGGCTTGCTCAAGATAGACTAAGCTACTTGAGCACGACATTTTTGTACAACATTAATTTACTGAAGTTGTCCTGAAATGGGCTTTTTGATAAGCTAATGACGTAAGACTACAAATAACTTTGACATTAGATAGGTGCATTTGATAATTTGTCGCTTTCTACCCATGGCTAATTATATGAATGCATGGTACCAACTGTTGGTAAATCACATGAACTTTGCACTATGACGAATTGATTTTCTCCGTTGCAATGATTTTTCATATCTTGAATGCAGTGCTCTTGTGGTTGCTAACGGCTGCCTGCATCAAGACGGGACGACCCCAAATCGCAAGACGGGCAATCGATCTTACAGAGAGCCGTCTGCTCAAAGACGGGTGGCCTGAATATTATGATGGGAAGCTCGGGAGATACATCGGAAAGCAAGCAAGGAAGTTCCAGACATGGTCAATCGCGGGTTATTTGGTGGCGAAGATGATGTTGGAGGATCCTTCCCACTTGGGAATGATCTCCCTGGAGGAGGACAAGCAGATAAAGCAGGTAATCAAGAGATCCTCGTCGTGGAGTGGTTGATCGAGAGCTCGAGCAAGCAAGGGAACAAAGCTGAGTAGGTATCAACCAACGCCATTTCGCTACAAAAAAACACCATTCTTTGGCGATTTTCGTCCTTGCAGGTTTGATAATTTTTTGGTTGTGTATAGCAGCATCTGCTGAGACTAGTTTCTTTGCTTCTCAAATGAAAAGACATTTTGATTATGATAATGATATTTGTGCTTGGACTCTTCAAAGGCAATGTGGAAATGATATGCTCTAATATTTTGGGTATGCACTGTGGATTATGTTTTTTTTATGTATTTTATACACAAATGTTATCCTGACAACCCTCTTATCCCACTAGTATAATTTTATTTTATTTTTGCATGCAAGTAAAGGTCTGCATTATTTGTATATTTAAAAATTGTTTTCAAGAACTTTGTTATCAGAAAATAGTTTTTCTGATAACAATAAAAACGAATTCTCTGAAAAACAGGTATTATGATAACTGATTTCCTAAAAACTGTTTTCGAACCAAGCAGACTTTTTTGTACGATTTTTTAGTTTTAATTTTAAAAAAACAGAAAACTAATTTCCTAAAGATGTCTTTAAACTTAGTAAAACCATGGTTGTATTTGGTCCATTGCGGCACCTACATGATTTGAAATGTAGTTTATATGATTTTGGACTATATGGTCTACAAAAATAATAATTCAAAATTATGTCAGTTTTACGGAGTCATTTACTTACATGTCATTTGAAATGATAGGAGAGAGATTTGCTGTCATTTTGAAAATTTAATATCTTCCTCTTCCAAGGCAAAAATAACTTTTCTTTTTTATTTAAGGAGAAACTTCTATTTTTGGCGGTTTTGTATAATGGAGGATATTGCAAAAATAGCTTATTCTTTCTTCTCGTCCATTTTTGCAGTTGACTTTTGCAAAGCTTTAAAATGCAGTTCCAAACACGGCCTAGAATTAGAGAATGAGAAAGAAGTAAACCTTTTTCTTAAAAGGAAGTAGAAAATTTCAGTCCACGAGTGTAATTTTGGATTTGAAGTATAATCTGTAATAAAAAATGGCATCTCTTTTTACTATATCAAGCTTTGATTGTCTTGACAGAATCCATAATTTCACTTTTATTGAAGTTATTTGATTGATACGGTTTTCGAATAGTAACTTCGTTTCCAATTTTATGATTTCTAAATTTTACTATTCCCCATAATAAAGGAGATTTTCCTTCCTTTGTTTCTGATATTTTCTTTTTATTTATCATATTATCATCATGATTTAGTTTTCCAAATTGTGACATTTTGAATTTTTGAGTTCATCAAATCCTCTTGTAGCTTACCACTAAACACTAAAGAGGGAAAGGAGAGGTTGCTTATTTATCCAACAGATTCATCCTACATATATCCATTCACATTTATCTGTCATCAATTCTTCTTATAAATTTGTAATTTAATATCATAATTACCATAAACAGTCACAATATTATAATTACTTTAAACAGTGTCATGACTGGAGTAATATCAGATTCTACCCACATCATTATGGTTTGTACTATTGTTCGATTATTTACGTATTATTCAATTCATAACACCCTCATAATTATAGTTTATTGTATTGTCTGATTTTATGTAATTATTATAGTTTATGTAATTACATATATATATCGTATCATTGTGTCCCACATATTATATATTGGATGATACATTACCAATACTGATACTCACATTTATGACCGATATTGCCTCAATCTATTACGGCGAGCCATGTAAATACTAAAATACCCGCGAGATAAATAACTCATACGTGTGTGTTTGAAGTCGATTATAGAGTGGTAAACTAGAGCCAGGACCATATACTATGTTAACTCACTTCACAATCAGCAAGTCCCCAAATTCAGATCAACATACAAAAAAAAAGCCTTTTTACAAGCTTCAGATAGAACAATTGTTCAACCACTAAACAGCACATTACCAGTGTTCATTGACAATAAACTTGCTCTACCATTCTAAAACTCAAACAGCTAAAAACATTTTTACATGCAAGAGAAGCTAACACATTTGCCCAGGGACTCGTGTACGTCATTCGATGGATCCCCCAACATGAACCTGGGTTGCGGGCAGAAGGACCGGACAGAAACCAATCCACCACCACCTAACCGGACATGATTGACATGGCTCGCCTGAAGTCCAAGTTGTTGAGAGCCGCGTTGGGTAAATGCTTCCCTTTAGGAACCCAGAGATCACCGTCGCGAGGCAGCAATACCTGAGGTTGATGCCTTCTTGCTGCTTCTTTACCTTCTTTCGGAGCTGGGACTTGCTGCTTTTTCTTAACGTATTCAAAAAACTCTGCAACTTGTCGAGCATACCTTCAAATTGGGAAATGGCAACAGGATATTCAATGAATGTAAAGATACATTTTACTGCACATGAAAAGAATGTTCTACCCAATATAAAAGGAATTTAAAAACAAAAGTTATAGGACTTGGTGACTTCAAAAGTCCAAGGTGGTGTTTTTACATGAAGCACGTACCAAAAGCCTCCAGATTGGTGGTCAACATATTCCAAAATCTCAAAACATGTTCAAACAACTTCTGACAAATCCAACATCTTCTACACTAAGAGGCTCAGGGAATGCGCAGATGAGAGAGCTGAAGTAATATTAAAACCCACATTGAATATATTTTGCCCAGATATGCAGCTGTATCAGAGTCCATGTTACATCGAAGCTAACAGAAAGTCTGCAACAATAGCATTTTGATTGGCCTTCTCGGCTATGTTGCATCTTCAACTTGAATTAACTGATCATTACATATGTTTCGCTTACCTTGCCTCACAAACACATCATCTCGTCCTTGATAGCATATTTAGATTCTAATGAATACATCATTATTTTCTCTATTATTCGCTGTATTGCCACTCATCCAATCTCAAAAAATTCACTTTGAAACTCATTTATAATATTTTTTTCTAGCCTCACAGGGTGTAGCAAAGGTCAAAGGCATCCGGGGTGATAACCTAGAGATCTCGACATCCAATCTTCACAATTCTTGATTAAAATTGGTTTTGGTATCACCTTGCACACCCAAGTTTACACTGCAGCCCCTGGCCCATTAGTGACCAGTTGTTAAAGGGGTTTCCCTCATTCCATCTAAAATAAAATAAAATCAAACATCTATATTTTTTTAAAGTGCAATGTAACATTGAGGGGTTTCATAAATTTATCCCTTTTCTTTTGATCAGTAATCATAAAACCATACAATAAGACAAACATTTGCCACCTAACCCAGCCTCATGTAGGGATGGCAACATGCATATCAAGAAAATTAAGTTCCATTCTTGGGAATCTGTCCCTTCAATCCAGCGTAGCAATGTCCACTGGGATCTCCCTCAAGGATTCCAGCCCCAGGAAATAAACCATTTCGGCCCTTAGACATCTCTAGTTGATTGACTCATAGGTACATTCTAACGCTCTAGCAACTTCTCACTATGATGCAAAAGAAGAGGAAGAAATGTCCAAGAATTTTATCCAGGTAATGACTAAGCAAATTATTAAACCTGTTACGATCCAGAACCTATTAAGTTGGTTAAGAAATCAACATAAACAAAGTCATGAACAAAATTCAGTAGATAGTAAAAACAATAAACTATAAATACTTGTAGATTATCAAACTACCAATAGATATCTCGCTCCGACATAACTCTTCCTAAAGTTATAGGATAGAATTATTTTTGAAAGTTAGAAGGTAGGACCAATCCATCAAGAGTGCCTTCCATAAACAAATATACTATTAAAAGATAAAGCTGAAATATTGGAACTTTTATTTTATCCCAAACGAAAAATATACTTACTCTGCACATATACTGATACACGTAATTTTGTAAATACGCACAGTTCGCTATTCAAAATGAGATGCAACACACACCTCTCTGGAAACCAAAATGCCATAGATAAAAATGTACTATACACAATAAAGGAATACTTTTACTAATAGGCTGTTAAAACGCATGAAAATTAGCAAAAACATATAATGACTGCATGTACCATGTCCAAGTAATGCTCATACTTCGTAAGGGATATTGAAGATGCATAATACTTTAGGATTGCATATTACCAAGCCTCTACTTATCAAAACAGAACAAGGACTATTATCAACCAATAAAAACAACCCCAAATAATCAAGAGAATCTGAAATTGATAACCATAATTTTACTAGTCAATCAGAAGGGATGTTTAACTTACTGCCTCTTCGCTTCAATATCTTTGCTGAAGTCAATGTTGGGTTCACAGTCAAGAACCAACGCAGGAACCTGTTTGCCACCAAACAGAGGTTAGTAACAGTTTTACATCAGCCCATAATCCAATAAGAAAACACAAGAAAAAAATACCCTTTGAATGCTTGAATGCATATGATCACCCTCCAAATAAAACACACGGTCCCTGATTTCGGGATGTAGAGAGCATTCCGTATCCAATGGTTTATTGACAGACAATACCCCATGGTTCCCACTCTGGAATGGGAAAAGCCAGCTCTCATGCTTCTCATGCAAGTCCCGCAAATAGTCCAGAGTCACACCGCCTTCCTCAGATCTCTTTCGTAGCATCATCCGCCTATGGCATGTGTCAGGGGTTGCTCTAAGATATATAAATCCATCAGGAACAAGCCCAGGTAAAGAAGACACAACTGGATCAAACCACGAATCATAGATGCTGATCTCCATCTCGTTCATCCATTTGGCTTCATGCACAGCTCGCACAAAGACCTTTACAAGAAAGAACAAAATAAAGATGAATGAATCTCAAATGTATTGTCCTCTTAACAGGGGAGGAGGAGAGAACTGCCACTTTTCAAGTCTATCAGTTCCAGTCATGGTCAAAATTGGAACCCATTTACCAAATCCAAGATTGTATGGAACTACATTCAGTTCCATCAAAACATTCAGTTCTATACCTACCTTGCGATTAAAGATAAATTCATAATGAAGTTCAAGAAACTAACAAACAGAGAGGTATGCATACCATTCTATCACTGAAAACACTCCTCTCCATCAACCTGAGGGGCTTGATTCCAGCAGACGATTCTTTCTCCTGCATAAGTCGAGTAACGAACACATAGTTTTGGAAGGTATAGGCATACCTTTGCGGCTCAGCATAAAACGCATCTAATATATTAAAATGATCTGGTCCAACGTCCTGCCACTTGCTAATAGGTTCGGGAACAATCTCAACAAGATCCTGCAGTTCAATCGTTTCGTTAGCTATTCTCTGCAGGAAAGTTGTCTTTCCAACACTGATATTTCCTTCAACACAAAACGTGAGTCGTTTCTTCTGCGCTGGTCTCACATCAGAATTAGAACCATCATCCTTTAGCTCATCATCCACTCTCTCTTTGATGAAAATCGTAATACTCTCAGCATGGTTTTTATGAATAATTCCGACTGAACCCTGTAAATACTCAACCATCTTCTGACTAGACTTCCCGAAAAACTACAAAATACATAAAAAATAAAAAAAAAAGCATAAGTTTCTTTCAGTTCTCAACACAATTGAGTCTGCAATTAAGTCTTCAAGCACAGTATTGAATTCATGACTCCAAAATTCAAGTCTAACAACCACTAGCTGGCTGGACTTTGTTTTAGTTTGGCACTTGTATTAGAGTCTTTTACAACTACAGAGGATAAACCCTAGAAAAGTGTGGATGAAATCTAAAACAATTAACAGCAAAACAAGAACTCTGTTAAAAATCAAATACATTTAGCCGAAGATTTATAACTCCTTTGAAAAAAAACCGAAACAACAACAACAACAAAAAAAAGGGTCTACAGTCATGCATACAAGCACATGAAAAGTTGGATTTAGGCTGAAAATTGAACATAAGTATATCAGATAACAGTTGAGGTAAAGAGTTCAACAAACTTTAACACTTGCCTTTCACTTTTCCTAATTTTCCCATACAAGTTTAGTTGGCAAACAAGTTATAGTACTATGACATTACATTTGTCTCAAGAACAATTAAACAAAACCAACACTTATCTAATGTCATATTTCAAGCCAAAACAAGCAAAATGCATCACTACCAAAGTAGAATGAGGGTATAGTTTATACCTTATCCTTATAGAGTTGCTTGAGCTCTGCAACATCTGAAATACCCTTCTCCACCAGCTTCCTACAATTCCTCGGCCCCACACCCGGAATACTCAACAAATCCGGATTTCCTGCCAACGCCGCAGCCGCACCACCACAAGAGGAGCCCCTCTGCCTCCTCTGCAACCTCATCCGCTTCTCCTCCGACCCCGAATCCGCCGACAACCCATTTTCATTCTCGCCACCGCCGGCCGATTTCTCCGAATCCTCCGCCACCACAGCCACGCCCTTCTCCACCACCCTCTGCAACCTCATCCGCTTCTCCTCCGACCCCAAATCCACTGGCAACCACTTTTCATTCTCACCACCGCCGGCCAAATTCTCCGAATCCTCTGACACCGCAGCCACCACAGCCACACCCTTCTCCGCCACCGTGTGAGTCCACGCCGTCTGAAACCCGACCCGACTCTCCTTCAACGCCGTCCAAGCCCTAGGAGGAAAAGCGCCGTCAATTGAGCACCGACACATACGGCAACTACTACTGGTCGAGATATGAGAGACGTTGGTGGTTTTTCCGATGACGGCGGTGGTCGGACGGAGATGGAAAGTGGTGGCGGCGCGCATAATGGGTTTTGGGGGTAAATCTAGAGAGAGAAAACCCTTGTTCCTAAACCCTAGAGAGAGAGAGGGGTCACCCGCACTACAGAGAATGGGGGTTGAAGGGCTTCGACGCAACAGCTTCTGCATCACTCTCAAGCATTTCACTATCCACTATCCCCTTGTTTTGTCTGTATGTATGTCACCACACAACTCTATATATATATATATACACATATAGAGAGAGAGAGAAGGAAGCAGAGGGGGTTTAGGGTTTTGCTGTCCTGTTGTGTTTTGCAATTAGGGGTTTTTGAATTGGGGGCTTTGGAATTTGAAAAGGGTTATATTAGGGTTAGGGACAGAGGGAATGAAGAGGTATGGATATAATAATAGTATACTATATACACGTATAATATATGTATATATATAATTCAATATATGAAACACATACTGTGTGTGTGATACTGTCGAATTGGAGCGTGGATTTAGGGTTTTGTCGTTCTGTACGGTTTTACAGAGAGTGGTCGCTAGCGCGTGTGTGATACTGTCGAATTGGAGCGTGGATTTAGGGTTTTGTCGTTCTGTCACGGTTTTACAGAGAGTGGTCGCTAGCGCCATTTATGATTTTTGGCCTTTTTCCTTTTCTCGTTTACATATGCACTCTGTTCTAAACAAACTATACCCCACCTTGAAGTAAAAATAGGGCTTTTATATATATATATATCTATCTATCGATACTACTTATAAATGTACGAAAACTTTTTATTATTTCATATATTTTTTTTACATATTTTAAATCAAAAATAAAATAAAAAGTAAATAGATGTTAATAAAAAGTGATGTATATGTTAATTAAATATGTGTGAATAAAAAATAACATTTCAGATCACATCTCTCCCTCTATCAATATATAAAGATCATATGTCTCATTCTCTATCCATTCTATCAATATATAAAGATCATATGTCTCTTTCTCTATCCATATATACATATCACATACGTGACTTTTCGATTTATGTTAATTTAATTATTTGTAAATATAGGTGCCTTTTTCATTTATATGTATTAAATTGAGTTATAATTTTTTGTCTCTAAATGACTTTTGCGAAAGACATATCATTTCTTTACCGTTTCAATTACGTAACACTTGAGTATATAAATATAAATATAACATTATAATGATGGTGGGACTCTTTGTCCAAATCTCTTATTGAATACGTGTTAGTAATTTGCACACAATTTCTCCACTTACAATTTTGATCAAAATAAATAAATAGTATATCTTTCTCTATATAATATATATACATATCTATACTATATAACTAGAATATTTTTTATATCACCAATAGGCATACAACCACTATTCATACCTCAAAAATATATCTATTATATTTAAAATTTATTTATTTATCTAATGGCTTATAATTACATGTGCGATGCACTTGCTCATTACTTGTACTTCTATATATACTATACTACTATTAAAACTGGAAAGAGTTTTCAACCCTATTTTATAATTATAAATTATATTTTAACTGTAATATAATTATAGTTAAACTCTATTTTTGATTTTTCAATTTTAATTAATTACGTAAACTAAATTAAAGATTTAATTATAGTAAAAAACTAGGAATTGAGTGCTATTAAATCTATACTACTATGGGTGCGTTTGGAAATCCTATTTTTTGTATTTGTTTTCTGTCTTCAAATATAAAAACTGTTTTTGTATTTGTCTTTGTTTTTTCAGGAAAAAACTAAAAACAAAAAAGCGTTTGGATGAAGGTGTTTTCACCACTTTTATTTGGTGAAAATTGTATTTTATGAATTTGGTGTTTTCATTGTTTTTACCACCTAAACAGTGAAAAAACTCAAAAAACAACTAAAAGTTGTATTTGGTGTTTTCATCACTTTTACACAATATTCACAGAAAACAGTTTTCTTAGGAAAAAAACAATGAAAAGTAAACGCGTTTGCCAAACGTGTTTTTTTTTTTAGTCTTATGAACAGTAAAAAAACAAAAACAAAAAACAGGGTATCCAAACGGACCCTATGCTTCTGGGAGTCTTCTTATTAAGAATATCATAATTGTCATTTATATTTTAAAAAATTATAATTTAATCATTTTCTTCCTCTCCTTTGTTGTCTGCTGCCGCCAAGGTACCCATCATTCTCAAGTATTATCTTTTTTTATATATATATATATAACAAATATTATATATAAAGTTTTTTAATTAGACAGTTTGTTTTGTATCTTTTTATCCCTCTGATTACTAGGGCCATTCACAAACTAAAATATTTTCACCCATTAATTACAAACTAAATTTAAGTCATTATCCCGAATCCGAAAATCCGGATAATGACTTAAATTTAATTAAAATTCATAAAAATACCAAATGGTCAAATTGGTCAACCGACATTGTTTATAATTCACTAGCGCGGAAGCGAAATAGAAATAATAAAATCACATACAAATTCCGAAATCAAATCAAATTACAACACGAACACACTAGTCCAAAGCCAAAAACAATACAAATCATAATAAGCACGCAATCTCCATTATTACATAAAGATGTAATTATTATAGGTTCAAATTCCACAAATTTCCAATAGCTCACGCATCATCCACCAATGGTTCTTTTCCTGAAAAATGTTAAGGGGTGAGCACAAACGGCCCAGTAGAGAAAAATCATGAAGCGTAAGATTCCGCAAGTATGTAAATTAATGAATACGTATAGGGTCAAGTCTCTACCCTAGTCCAATGTCAAGATATAAATGCATAAGGAATCACAATATAAACTCATGTAGAATAATTTAAATAATACCATCAAGATAATTTAAAAGTTCTATAATCACGAAATTAAAACCAATACTCTTAATATGAACTCAAATCCAACTATCACAACCGAAATAGCATCAAATTCAAAATCATCAAATGGGAAAATTATGTCGTGAAACAAACCCTAGGACATGAACTACCTGTTCATCTGCCTAGTCGTCTTGGGGCTACTAACCCTACGGTGACGTCAACCAATCGCGCGATAATTCGAGGACTTGCACCCCGGGAGCTCCTTCGTCCCCCCATTGCTCACACCACACGACCATTTCCCAAAATCAACAACCAATCCACCATTCACAATTCACAATTCATAAATGTCATTCACATGCGCACATAAGTAATAAATATATCCGCACTCCATGATCCACCTAATAAAATTCTATCGTGGCATGAATCAATGCATTTAAACACATTAATGCAATTTCACAACTCATGTCAAACATAGCACAATAAGATGATGAATCTATATATAAACATTAAAATGCATAAATGAAGATTCTTAAACTCACACGATACCCCAATAAATCCCTACCTCAACTTGATAAAATATCCAGTAAAATACCAACAATCAAAACAATATGGTTGTGTAGAGAATGAATAAACGGACGGTTCTCCCTTCACGCCTTCATTTGTACCCTGTTATGCCCGAAACCAATTAACACATATTGAATAATTTTTATATACATAACCATAATTATTTTTATAATAATATTTTCCAATAAACATTCTGATATATATAAATATCTACTCAAAAATATTCGGAATTAATAGACAAAATTTAGCTACTTAATTAAGAATCGAAAAGTTCGGTTTCGAATACTACCGTAAAACGGACAGCAGGTAATCTATGATTTTTAGAAAAATCTACAAGTTTGATAAAAATATGAAATTTACAGGATACACTCCAAATTTCTACGTAGGTCTACTGTAAAATTTTCATAAGCTTTAATCAAAGGACAGTGGTCCAAAATAATTATAAAAGACAGCTTTCCTAACAGTTCCGAAAACTGAACACCCTTTACTCCAAGATTTTTACAAACCTATCCATGAATTATATGACTACCGAAATCTCCATATTTACATCTTATATACTCAAGATCAGGTGATAAAATTATAAGTACAAAATTAGAATTATAGATAGCTCAAATCGGTAACACAAGTTCCGGTTTTAAACTACGGTTAAAACTGAACAGTTACTACTCACCAATTTTTATTACCAGTATAAATTAACTTACAATTCTTGATATTCAGTACATATGTCCTAGACATATACAAAATGTTATAATAAAAGTTTCAAGATTTATAAGAATACGAAACCATA